>JASANE010002568.1:0-20604 GCA_030248225.1 Trileptium ribeirensis | reverse complement strand
GGCACGGCACGTGGTTGTAGACAGTGTCCCACGAATATTATATGCTTCTGCGAGACAGCAAACAATCATATCTTTATGTTGGGTAGTCGCCTATACAAATTTATTATCCATTATTCAAGTGTGGCAATCCGGATTTGTATGCATGTCCCTTTAACACATTGCTGGCGTCAGCTGTTAATTAATGAAATTTCAACAAGAACTGTCTTCATCAATTACACATATAACTTTGCTA
Source organism: Trileptium ribeirensis (assembly GCA_030248225.1). Lineage (NCBI taxonomy): Eukaryota > Metazoa > Nematoda > Enoplea > Enoplida > Thoracostomopsidae > Trileptium > Trileptium ribeirensis. The sequence continues at coordinate 20,372 of JASANE010002568.1, read as the reverse complement.
ATCAGCAGTTCTAGTGGATCTGCTTGAAAATACAGCTACAACGAGGCTTGCTTCGCTAAAACACGCATAAAAGAAGTTTGTAGCTGCAGTAAGTGTAAATGTCAGACCAAAATTAGCTGCAAGACAGACTCATGTCGTCAGTTAGGTTAAACAGGAATATTTATAGATGTGCCGGTGTTTCACAGGCCTTGCTTAAATCGTGTTGAAACTGCATTATAATCTTTTCCTGTACTAGAACATGTAGAAGCGCTAGCGCTTATAAACGGTATTTGTATTGTTTAATACATGTCAAATCCCAAACACCAATACACTGCAAAATCATTGAGCCAATTTGGTCAATTTAACAGTCATAATTAACAGACTGATAAAACACGAAAACAATATCAACGCCTTATCGGTGAACGTTTTATTAATTTGCCGGTTTGCAATAGCTACCTGTCTCTGGAACTCCCTGCAAAAAAATAGAAAATTTCATTTGTGTTTTGCAATGCAGAAATATATGAATTGTGTATCAGAAACACGAATACTGCAATCAAATAAATATATACTAAACGACTCGGTCGGCGAATTCCCAAATACCGTGAAATCTGAATTTTACGACACTTAAACAAGTAAAGTAAAAATATGAAACGAAAAGCAAAGTCAAAGATATGTTAACGCCTGGTTAGCTATGCAATAAATTTACCATTATTACCGCAACAAAATATAATGCAGTCTGTAGAAAAATGTGTGCACTCACTGCACATTGTAGCACGTATGATCATGCTTATTGCTATAAAACATTTTTGAAACATGTAGCAATAATTCGTATCATTGTTACATATTTAGTGCAATAGTTGTGCCAATTGCACGATTTTTGTAAGAACAATGTTGGTTGTTGCTACAATTTTTATTATATTTTCTAGCAACAGTTGGCATCGCTTCGCCATTTTAAATGTAGCACTAACCGCGAACATTGATACAAATTTAGTACAATAAGGAATGTATCGCTACAGATTTTGTAGCCATAAGCACTATGATTGCCACAAATTCTGTAGGTAAAAACATGAAAATATATATGTTACAATGTGCAGGGAGAGCACACATTTATCTGTGAACGCTGCAAGAGTATAAAAATTGGTTTGGACTGTGGCTGTCGCAACATTGACCTGTGACGTAGCTAAAAATAGTAAAAGACACAGTTATGGCACTATAAATTTGCGGCCAAATAGCATAATGGGTTATGCTTCTTTTCTATAAGGCTGTGGATTTGGTACAAAAAATTGAATATTTTTCTCGAATTTCGTACCCAGTGGTAGTTGGGAATATTTCATACACCACCATCCTGAGGGATTGTGGTGAAAAATAAGTAAATATATTCTGACAGGTCGTGCATTCCTGGTATTCCTGACAAATTCCGTCCCGGACAACTTGTAAGGTTCTTGTGCTTAAATAATGGAGAGAACGAGAACTGGTTTTATACTATATTGTATGCTAACCGACAACGGCAATGTTATGATTTGATCACGTATTAGTCATATTGGCACAACTACGCGCAGAATATAGCCTGCCGTCATTCAGCGACTGATTGAAAGTTGCAATATCCTACGATGCCCCAACTGTTAAAGAGTATAAGAACGGGCTTCGTTTTTGCAAAAATGCGTGCATTGATTACCAATGGGAATGCTATGGAACATAGAACCATATCCTAATAATTTAGAGTTGTGATGCGCTTGAGCACCGCCCTCGTTTCTCAATATGTGCCCTCACTATACAGGTAGAGCCGCCACCTATACACGAAGCTAGGAAGATAAACATCAAAAATAATGTATATTAAGAATTTTAGCATAAACAACAGCTGATCCGAAGTTAAATAATTAGGAAATGAGGTTCGTTATGTTTATCATAAGTGCTGTATAAGGCTCTGGTTGTTAAATTAAGGGGCAATTTCCGTTATCTGACTGATTTCAACGACATGCCAATACCATATTTCCACTATCTTGTGTCTCGTGTGACACATATAGTTGAAACGGAACATGCGTAGCGAGTGAAGATTCTGCATTGGTGTTCAGCTCTGCAGATAATTATATTGTTTTTGTTTGTCTGTCGCGCTCAACTTACTACTGCATTGATGAATTTTCGCAATTTTATTCGACGTGTAATAGGATCTGAAACTGTGGTCCTAGCTTTGCGTTTGCGCTGCAAACTTTGTGGTTTTAGCCAGTTGTGAACTACCGACTGTTAACGCTGTGTCTTCTCTAAGGTGCGTAATTAATTAATAGGATCACAGAATACAGTCATCCAGCGCTTTGACTTTGCTATATCACACAGTTTTGTCTAACCATCTGTTTTTAAGCTATAATCCAAACTATAAAAAATATTTATTATCAAATTTTTGGAATTTTAAAACTTCACTGTAAACATTGTAAATTTTTAACGCAGAAGGTATGAATGTGTCTTCGAAGTTGCTGAATGCGATGAAAGTAATTGTACTTACGTTGTATGCATACAGTACGTTAAGCGCTAAAGGGTCTACTATACGAAAAAATTATAGTATATATTTATTGAGAGTTGATATTTATAAATTTCGAAGTTTCCGTATTTTTGGTCATCAGATGAAAAAAAAATGATTTTGATTGTGGTTCTGACTTGTACTTATAAATCATCGCCATATTTTCTTTAATGTATTGCTGGTACATTGCTGCCTTTCGAGGCATGTAAAGGAACGTGTGTGCTCAATTCGGAACCGCCAAACAGTCAACGAAAACGCATACTAGCATCAATTGTGCTTCCGTTCTCTTCGTTACTGGTTGGTATTGTTAGTTATTATAGAATACGTCGAAGGTTGCGCTCAAACATACTTCTCAAAAGTGTCCAAGAAGGAAGTATGGAGCGAGGTGTACTGCGTTTGGCAATTTAGCTCAATCTGCCAGATCAGATGTAAAGGTACAGCTTAAATTCTTTGATATTTATATAGAATAAGTCGAATTTTAAGCTCAAACATACTTCTTAACAGTGTCCAAGAAGGAAGTATAGAGCGAGGTGCACTACGTTTAACGATTTAGCTCAATCTGTCAGATTAGATAAGAAGGAAGTATGGAGCGAGGTGTACTGCATTATTTCGATTTATCTTAATCTGTCAGATGAGATATAAAGGTACACCATCAATTCTTTGGTATTTATGTACAATAAGTCCAAGGTTGCGTTCAAACATACCTCTCAAAAGTGTCCAAGAAGGAAGTATGGAGCGAGGTATACTGCTTTTGTCGATTTAGCTCAATCTGCCAGATCAGATGTAAAGATACAGCATAAAGTCTTTGGTATTTATAAAGAATAAGTCGAACGTTATGCTCAAACATACTTCTCAAAAGTGTCAAAGAAGGAAGTATGGAGCGAGATGTACCGCGTTTGGCAATTTAGCTCAATCTGACAGATGATATATAAAGGTACAGCATAAATTCTTTGGTATTTATATAGAATAAGTCGAATGTTGCGCTCAAACATACTTCTCAAAAGTGTCCAAGAAGGAAGTATGGAGCGAGGTGTACTGCGTTTGGCGATTTAGCTCAATCTGCCAGATCAGATGTAAAGATACAGCTTAAATTCTTTGATATTTATATAGAATAAGTCGAATTTTAAGCTCAAACATACTTCTTAACAGTGTCCAAGAAGGAAGTATAGAGCGAGGTGCACTACGTTTAACGATTTAGCTCAAGCTGTCAGATTAGATAAGAAGGAAGTATGGAGCGAGGTGTACTGCATTATTTCGATCTATCTTAATCTGTCAGATGAGGTATAAAGGTACACCATCAATTCTTTGGTATTTATGTACAATAAGTCCAAGGTTGCGTTCAAACATACCTCTCAAAAGTGTCCAAGAAGGAAGTATGGAGCGAGGTATACTGCTTTTGTCGATTTAGCTCAATCTGCCAGATCAGATGTAAAGATACAGCATAAAGTCTTTGGTATTTATAAAGAATAAGTCGAACGTTATGCTCAAACATACTTCTCAAAAGTGTCAAAGAAGGAAGTATGGAGCGAGATGTACCGCGTTTGGCAATTTAGCTTAATTTGACAGATGAGATATAAAGGTACAGCATAAATTATTTGGTATTTATATACAATAAATCGAACGTTGCGCTCAAACGTACTTCTCAAAAGTGTCAAAGAAGGAAGTATGGAGGGAGATGTACCGCGTTTGGCAATTTAGCTCAATCTGACAGATGAGATATAAAGGTACAGCATAAATTCTTTGGTATTTATATAGAATAAGTCGAATGTTGCGCTCAAACATACTTCTCAAAAATGTCCAAGAAGGAAGTATGGAGCGAGGTGTACTGCATTTGGCGATTTAGCTTAATCTGTCAGCTCAGATGTAAAGGTACAGCATAAATTCTTTGGTATTTATATGCAATATGTCGAATGTTGCGCTCAAACATATCTACCATAAGTGTCCAAGAAGGAAGTATGGAGCGAGATGCACTGCATTTGGCGATTTAGCGCAATCTGCCAAATTAGATGTAAAGGTACAGCATAAAGTCTTTGGTATTTATGTAGAATAAGTCGAATGTTGCGCTCAAACATACTTCTCAAAAGTGTCCAAGAAGGAAGTATGGAGCGATGTGTACTGCGTTTAGCAATTTAGCTTAATCTGCCAGATTAGATGTAAAGGTACATCATAAATTCTTTGGTATTTATATAGAATAAGTCGAATGTTGCGCTCAAACATACTTCTCAAAAATGTCCAAGAAGGAAGTATGGAGCGAAGGTGTACTACATTTGGCGATTTAGCTTAATCTGTCAGCTCAGATGTAAAGGTACAGCATAAATTCTTTGGTATTTATATACAATATGTCGAATGTTGCGCTCAAACATACCTACCACAAGTGTCCAAGAAGGAAGTATGGAGCGAGGTGTACTGCATTAGGCGATTTAGCGCAATCTGCCAGATTAGATGTAAAGGTACAGCATAAAGTCTTTGGTATTTATATAGAATAAGTCGAATGTTGCGCTCAAACATACTTCTCAAAAGTGTCCAAGAAGGAAGTATGGAGCGATGTGTACTGCGTTTAGTAATTTAGCTCAATCTGCCAGATTAGATGTAAAGGTACAGCATAAAGTGTTTGGTATTTATGTAGAATAAGTCGAATGTTGCGCTCAAACATACTTCTCAAAAGTGTCCAAGAAGGAAGTATGGAGCGAGGTGCATTGCGTTTGGCGATTTAGCTCAATCTGCCACATCAAATGTAAAGGTACAGCATAAATTCCTTGGTATTTATATGCAATAAGTCGAATGTTGCGCTCAAACATACCTCTCAAAAGTGTCCAAGAAGGAAGTATGGAGCGAGGTGTACTGCGTTTGGCGATTTAGCTCAATCTGCCAGATTTGATGCAAAGGTACAGCATAAATTCTTTGGTATTTATATCAACAAATACTTATTGTACACAATTTAATAGAAGTTCGAAGCATAAGCAAAAAATTTCGGATATTTTCAACAATATTTGCGCTCAAGCTCTAATGTTTCGGTTTTTGTGAATTCAAGTGTCAACATATTTTTGGCTGTGCCCGAGCTGAATGTGCAATGCCCGAACGAATTTCCTACATCCGTTTCCGAGTTTATATCTCTTGCAGTTAGTTGAATGCGAGTGGAATGAGAGAGCGAAGCGAATGAGCTCGGGAGTGGAACGAGAATTTTCAATTTTGGCTCTGGAGGGGGGATTGAGGAGGTCCTGTCTGTGTGTCTGTCGCACCTGGATCTCGGTAACGGTTGGGCAGATTTTGATGCAAGATAGCTCATTCAAACCGCAATGGTGGATTTAAGTGTAGTGACGGAGCCCGATTTTTGAATTTTTTCCCGTGGGGAAAGTTATAGGGCAAAATGACGTCAGTTTGGCCCATTTTTCGGACTCCCCTTCCAGTTTTTGCGACTTTTCTCAATAAATAGATAAGCTATCCGCAAACTAATAGGCCTATTCCATGTAGCTTTACCAGGGCTTTCCAATAATATATAACAAGTTTTTCAACTACTTCCCAATCTGGAGTCTATAAGCTTATAGTTGGCGCCAAATTTCATATTTGGTGAAAAGTCGTGGGAAATGCACCTAAATGTGTGTTTTTTGTTGCTTTTAGTGTCTTATATGGGGTTTTATGGGCCAACAAGCTCATTGCGAGTGTCAAAAATATTGTGTGGCAAATATTTTTCACACTTCTGCTTCATATGAAATTTGGGATTTTTCTCAAGTGTCGGTTTGAATTCTTTAACGTTCTTTTTACGGTCAATTTAGGGTTTTATTGAATTTTTAAATTGTTAGTTCATTGTTTTTGTGCTCGTTGTATGATGTTTTGTCTACTGCATACGTTGGCTATCAAAAGAGGCGGGGGTAACTGTGACTCATCACTCACCGTTTATATAATGCTGCACCTGCGTACTGTGTGTAGGCTTTGTTTGTGTGCTTTCTACAACAGACTTCGGGGGATTGTTCTCACGATGAAATTATCTAATTCCATGTAAAGTTAAAAATAAGTCCTATTCGTAAATTTAATACGTTTGGTCAAGCCTCAACAGAAATGCAAAAATCAGATAGATAATGATTAATTTACCATACACATACGGGTACGGCGATTTTTAAATCTTCCTGACGTTACGAATAAGTTTGGACACAGCCCTAAGTATTATATAGCCCCTATGATATCGACAATTCTAGGAGGCACTGTAGCAGCATATGAAATGCTTCTGTGTTACGTTACGTATGGCTGCGTTACATATATGTTCGTAACCAACGTTACTTGTTATGACGTCATAGGTGACACAGGTACGTACGACATCGCGTACGAATCTTAGCTGCATACAATATGCCGCATGCAACAAAAATTTTCGAGCAGATGTATGCGTTATTCTGTGAAGCTGGGACCTTTGGCACCTCAAAAAATCTAAAAAAATTTGTCAGGGATGTTGGTAAAATGGATATTTCCGGATCAGCTCATCGAGCTGAATCGATTGGTACCAAAATTTTATCTGTATCCTCAAAGTTGACAAAAATCCGGCTGGTTGGGATAAATTTAAAGACCCTAGTTTTTTTACTATTCCCTTCTCGCATCGTAACGTGCCATATTTATTAACGGTCGCTTATTGAAAATGAAGAAACTCGTTGGTGAAAGGTGATTTGGTAATGACTCAACAGAATTAGAAGAGCATCTAGCTAAATAAATTTTAAATATATAATGCTATTTTGAATTATTTTTAGAATGTAATGAAGCAGAGCTGTTCACGGAAGCACCAATTCTTCCGGGGTTTCAAGTTGAATACGATATGGATTCGAAAGAAATTGATAGAAATTTCGTAGAGCTCGAACCGGATGTGGTAGAAATAGAGGGTTAGTATATTAATGACGAAATTACATGTCTGATATTATGTATGAATCCCCCAATTTTTCATGACAACTATTTTCTAAAATCTAATAAGATATTTGCTACATTACAGTAATTTATTGGTTTTTATATGCCTCGGTATTCCGTCATTCATGTGTTTTCAGCTAGTATCACAACTGAATAAAAACCTGTCACTATAAGAAGGCATTCTAGATACGCCGCCGTGCTTTGCGACATGTGCCAAAAATACGGCACGCAGCTATTCTGTACACAACGTATGTGGTGTTGAGTGTCTTTCTAAAACCTAGGTACTTTTATCGTGGTCTTTGGATTTTTCTGTTAAAAAATGGTTACTTTTTATGCGACTACATTGATAAGGTAGTTCAGATAGTAGCTTGTTGTATTGAACTATGTGTTATAGGAACAAAAGCTATTATATTATAGGAACATGGCAGTGTCCCTATATATTTATGCCAGAATACTGATGCATTTTTAACTAACATTTTTGGAATTTTTTAAAAATCGTTGGTTAATGTCCTTTGAAGATATAAATTTTTAAAAGGTACAGTTTGGTAAATTTTGGAAATAGCCCATGTTGACCCTTTATTGTTATTATTTCGACTGAGGCGGCTCAAGGTTTACTGCTGCACGAACAGAGCGCATTAAATTATGGGAAAACTTTGAAAACACGTTTTCGAGTGAATAAAGATTTGTTTGTGAAGCTGTTTTAAATTCCGCATACTTTGGTGGATAAAATATGAACATGCATGTCAACATTTTTTCCGTATCCGTTTCTCAGTCTATTTTCACTTTCATTTCATGGATAACAAAAAAAAACTTTATTGATTATTAATATTACTAATTAAAATTATTCCACATAGCTAAATGAATGGCTTCAGTAGATATCTTCGGCGGTTATTAGATCTTGATGTAATTTGCTCACATTATAGTATGGCACGCACTATATACATGCTCAATTTTCAAAGTCTCAGTGGGTTAGTTGTGGTCCTCGAAGGAAGGTAAGCCTCCTCATGGGGAATCAGCCGACGTGCGGGATGACAGAAAAACGAAGTGCATGTTGTATTCTGTACGCCAAGTAGGTTACCCTCTACTCCACCTGGCAAATTCTTTGCCTCGCTCCCAGTGCGGAATGTTACGGCTACGCCCCTGCGCTCTACTCAGTTCGGCTCTTCCCATGACAAGTTATGATCGGATCTCAGTGTACAACTAACAAAACTCTGCGATACCCAAGCATATACCAAAGAGGAGAAATACAAAAGCAAATGAACTATTATATATGTATAGCCGAGCCGATGAAGTCTCGGCTGTTGTTGCCTTTGGCCGAATAAAATTTGCGATCCGTAGCATATGTCTGAGAGAAGAAACCCAAAGCGCCGAAATGAACTATTATATATGTCTAGCCAAGCCGATGAAATCCCAGTTGTTCTTGCCTTTGAATACTGTACTATACGACACTTGTTATAATTAGGTATGTTTGTTGTCTTAAAAAATGCTCGTAAGAGCAGATCCCACTTTCTCAGATATACTAGGCTCTGCTGGGCTCGGCTATTCAGACATTACAGGCTCGGCTCAATTTTCACTGTTAATGTTAAAGTGACCAAAGCTTCATCATTATACTTGGGACCCTAATTTAACCCTGAATCTAAAATGTATCTTATGACCTTGTAAAGGCCCATCACCCACAGGTTATTTGACCCACGTCGAACACATATTCGCCGAGGTCGCAACACCCGCCCCGACCACCTAATTCCACACTGGGGAGGCCAAAGGCCAACCTCCACCCCAAGGGCCATGGCTACGTACCGCGATCGTCGAACCTTGAGCATATGTGACTTATAGAGTTTCGTAAAAATTAAAATATTGTCTCAGATTTCAATGAAATTTCTAAACCTTTGTAACTAACAGGTAATATATACCGAATCGCTGTCATTTTGAGTATTGATACTTTACTATATAAAATAAGACCCTTAACGCCGCTAATATTCTGGAAGTCAGCATGCTATTTGTGGGTATTATAAAACAGCTTGTATGACAGCGGTTTTAGCATTAAAACGTATTTCGAAATACGTAATGAACATTAACTTAACTTTTGAATCCTTGTTTCCAAAATTTTACATTAATAAACATGGATTTTTCATGTTGCATCGCAGCATTGTTACCTAGTATATACTACGCTTGTAGAGTAAAATTGTATAAGAAAATGTTTGGTTATCTAACAATTTTGCAGGACACAATAATATATAAAATTTAAGTATCCGATGAAAATTGAGTTTTAAACGCATTCTTCTTATAGCAAAATATTTTTGGCGGTTTTAGATAATAAGTGTGAATTCATGCAACTAAATGATCTTCGTTTAGGTAAACAAGAGCATTTAATATCAAAATGCTCTGCGACTGCATATCATAACCAAACAATAAATGCTTCGGAAATTTCCGTCAATCTTCTCCATATTCAAACATTCGATGCCATATCTGACACATGGCTATGTTACGTTTTATGTCATGCGTTACGCCAATGCGCCGCACTTACCTATAATAGTATTGACTCGAAAACTTGTAAATTATACGAGCGTCGATCTAGTTCATCTCGTAGTGGAGGTAGCAGTGAACGAAGTAGCGATGCCGTGGCTGTGTTAGAAAGCATCAATAGAAAGACAGTGATTAACGAGCCTGGCACAACGCTCGCAGTAAACATTTCCTGTACGTTTGAACAAATGATAATCGTGTGAAAACATTCGACCGATATATATATCGACATAACTATGTTTCTTAGTCATAAATGATCGTATACACACAATAAAATCGTTTTTATGCATATGAACAGTGCGTGGAAACCATTGGTTGACAAAGACGGATAAAATTTCAGCACAACTGCTGTTATCTCGGGCCACAGTAATAGGCGCATAGGTGAAAATATAGACAGACCATGGCGTTCTCAATATACTAAGCCTTCACCTAAGCACACAACATTAACCTTTAGATCAAGCTTAACACCGATTCATGGAATGCCGCACTGTGACCGACGCATTATGCTGATCTTTACTAATATAGTAAACCCGTGTAATGCCGACAGTTCGACCCTCCCCTATAGTAATACATGTAGCCAATTCTGTGTAAACCCGACAATAGTCCGGCCAAACTCGACATTTCCGGGTAAACTCGACAGCATATTTCCAGTTGTTAAAAACCATAGTTATATAGAAATAGTTGTTGGAAAACTTAATACAGACTACATTACGGGTTTCCAACTCAAAAATTTATCTAAGCAAATTTATAACGTCAGTATCAATTTTATACCGCTCGTCCAACTGAATTTTGAAGAACCTGAACACTACCAAAAAGCGATACCAATTGAAAACCCTTTAATGAAAAAAATATGAAATGATGCACAAATAATAAATTCTCAAAATATATGCACCAAAATATGAAATGATGTACAAATAATAAATTGTCAAAAATGCGCAACATGAACATTCTTTAAACTCCAGTTTCTATGCCTGCGATCGATGACTTCAAAGAAAATATTGGTTGTACGGGAAGGAGCAGCAGAAACTCAGATTGGCCGACATAAAATATCACCCTTGTAAAATAAACGAAAATCACCTCAACGAGTTCTAGCAAAACATATTGGCAGGCTTACGTGGCAACCGGAACAATATAATAATAAATTGTCAAAAATGTCCAACATGAACATTCTTTAAACTCTAGTTTCTATGCCTGCGATCGATGACTTCACAGAAAGTATTGGTTGTATGGGAAGGAGCAGCAGAAACTCAGATTGGCCGACATAAAATATCACTCTTGTAAAATAAACGAAAATCACCTCAACGAGTTCTAACAAAACATATTAGCAGACTTACGTGGCAACCGGAAAAATATAATTATAAATTGTCAAAAATGTCCAACATGAACATTCTTTAAACTCTAGTTTCTATGCCTGCGATCGATGATTTCAAAGAAAGTATTGGTTGTACGGGAAGGAGCAGCAGAAACTCAGATTGGCTGACATAAAATATCACTCTTGTAAAATAAACGAAAATCACCTCAACGAGTTCTAACAAAACACATTGGCAGGCTTACGTGGCAACCGGAACAATATAATAAATTGTCAAAAATGTGCATGATTTACCGTACCTATAATTGCATATAGGACACCACCACTCTGTATTAGTATATATTATCCAAAGCTTTGAGCGCCGTTTCCATTTGCTGGGGTAACCATTGCTGAACTTTAATACGACTTTGAGCCCATGATAGATTTGTTTTGCGTTTTGGTGCAGTTTGTTTCGCTTTCGACAAAGTCAGTTTGCGGTTAACACTATAGCCATAATTTCTGGACTTTTTTGGAAAAACTACAGGCGGCAAACAACTACGTCCACGATCAGGAGTTACATTTTTTACACGAGCCATTTAAAGCTAAAACGTGCAACTAGATCGTACATATGAAATAAATTTACCAGCAATGGCGTAGCCAAAGTGGAAACACAGCGTTATCATTTTTACCGGAATTCGATCCCTTAGGCTGCATTTTTAAGTTAAGCCGATATTTTACTCCTAAATCGTAATATACTGGTTGCTGATTTGACAAATGCCATGCGTATTAGCGTCTACAGACATTTTTGATAAAAAGGTAAACAACTGCCGAAATCTTTCAAAAGGGGTATTTGTTTCGAAATTTTATCGTTTCAGTAGTCAAGTGGGCATGACAACAATATGGGTTGTTCCAGAGCATGACTAGTGTGGAAACCTGGTTTAAGGCTTAAGCCTAGCATTTTGAGATTAACATTGCTACAGTTATTTTCCGCACCATAAAAAACACTTAAACAAATTCAGCGGTTCACACTTAGAGTTGCTTCCATGTCAGTGTCCGGGTGTTCCGTGCATTTTTGGCACAAATTCAGGGTTCGGGTCCAATTATTTTACTTTGCAAATCCGGGTCCAGCTCTGAATTTTTAAAAGCTACAACTCTAGTTCAAACATGTGTATAAAGCACAGCTAACAACCAGTTGGGGATTTGTGCTGTGATGTTATAATTATGCCTGAAGATTTTATGTTAAAATTAAATCACAGCCAAATCCACATGTTTGATATCTCGATTTCTTTCATGAATTACCTGTGAAACGTAACTCGCAAATTGTACTCACACTTTAATTGGAAAATTTAAAAGCATGTTATCAAGCATGAAATTTCGAAGATAGCGACGATGCGGTCCGTTTTGTTATCAAAATCTATGTTTCTGATGGTATTATCGCTATCTTATGTACGTTAGACTGATTCATCTGCTCAACAGATCAGTTAATATGTATTGTCGACATTACCCTGAATTGTCGACATTACCCAGATAAAGTGTCGGCAATAGCCGGAGCACATCGAAATTCGAAGGTTTTGCAAAAACCCAAGTATTGATATACTTGTTCCAATTACAGGAAATAAAGTTACATATTAAAAAATTTGGATCATTTACGACAAATCTGTGAAAAAAATTTCAACATTTCTCAAGGTAACAGCAAAATCTAGGTCGACAAACTTAACCTTTGAAACAAAGTAACTAGTCAGAAATTCCGGGTATTCTCGACAATAGCAGTTTTGTACATAAAACTGAACTAAAAATTTATAAAATACATAATTTCTCTGCACAGGCATACAGTCGGCAGCAATAGCTATGTTACGATATAAAAACATATAAAAATTATTTATTTTAGAGCAAGAAATACGCGTTCAAGTTTCAAGTTGTCGAGATTACCCGGATGTCGGGATTACCAGGGTTTACTATATTACAACGTATTGCCCTGAAAGTTACCTACTTACACCCAGTGTGACATTGTACTTAGCGATAAAATGAATGTGGGCATAGCACACAAAGATGTATATATACGTATATGTATATAAATATCTAACAAGTTTAGATATGTATATGGATGTAGATTAAAACATATTGTAATTATTAACTGCTTGACGTCGCAGTGCTTTAGGTTTTACTAAATTAACTGAAGCTGACACTGTTTTTGTTAGTCCCTATTACTGGTATCAAGAGTGCATTAGGGAAGAGTATGACATTTCACTACACTCATGTATTAGCCCGTGTTTGATGTCGCGGGCGTTTTCGGCCTGACCTCCCCAGTTTCTGGGGGGTTGAGATGCCCTGATCCCCCCCCCCCCCCAGTTTTTTTGGGGGGAGGGTCGGTCGGACCCCCAATTTCCGGGTGGTCGGTTCAAAAGCGGCTGCTGATAAACCGACCCTCCCTCAGAAATTGGAGGGAGCGGGTCCGACCACCTCCCAAAAAAACTGGGGGAGTCCGAGCTACCCTCCCAGAAACTGGGGGTGTCAGGCCGAAAACGCCCGCGACATCAAACACGGGCTAATCCATGAGTGCAGCGAAGTATCATACTCTTCCCTAATGCACTCTTGCTATTATCAACCACACTTTTCATCTGATTGCTGACCCTCAAATTTATCACGAAATGACTTCAAAATTTCGTTGTCTTGAACCTTCGGTCACCCTGTTTATCGGTAAACTTTTTGTTTTACTTTATTCGTTTTACCAGAAACTCAGCTTGGGATTAAAGATTATCTAGGGGAAAACTAGGCGTGATTCAAAATGTTACTATGTACATCCAAATTGGCCAAAAATGCTTCTGAAATCCTAAAGAATTATATGCTTTTAATTCTAACTACAGAGTCTCTCCAAACCTTGGGAAGCGGGAAAGCTTCTCGGCGTCCGTCTAGAGAATCCTGTTAAGCACAACTATACATATATGGAAGGTTGGCATAGTAGTGAACACCCGACTAAGCCTAGGGTTCTCGGGTGCCTGGTAACTTCGCCGCACGGCCTTCGCAGTCGCTCAGTATTGCCACGTGCAATCGTATCAATTGTAAATGAAACAATGAGTTGAATTTTATACTTTCCATTTCGGAAAAGTAAGCGACCACAAAAGTAGACTTTCAAAGGGCATTCCCAGGATAACACTGTTGTGACACCATTCTCTTAGACTTGAATCATTTTTAAGTGTTTCAAAATTTTAATCATGCAAAAAGGCGAGTTCACAGCTTGGCTATCGGTATTTTCAGTTTAGAGATTGAGAAGAGGGACTCGAGAAGTCCCAACACAATTTACGTACTTCGTCGCACGTTTATGCCTGTGCATTAAACGATATGCTGAGTGACGCTATGTACACGAACTCACTGCTAACAATAATAGTGCCATAATTTTGTGTATATATGCCGCAGAAATTCGCCTACTGACGCGATTCCGTCAAATATTAACTATAAAAAAACTGGATCATGAGAAGAGTTTAAATGCGGCTAGGTAAATCGTGACCCTAATTCAGTGATTGCGAAAAACGCTTACTTCTTCTTGTATTACAAATTGTAGATGAGGCATCGCAACTCGTGCGCGGCTACGCTTTCAACATTACGAATTGATTTGACAAAAGCACCACCAGGTATACCCTTACTATATACAAATTAAAACCGACGACGCTTAGACACATTACGCAAAATGTATGAAATCTTCACGTTCTCGCCAAACGGCATGAAACTCGAGTAAACATTTTATCTACGTCACACATCCATAGAAACAGGTGAAGCAAATGGATATCCTACATGAATTTTTTGTTCATCGCTAACAACAATAGTCAATAATCTATTCGCTCAAACAATATATACACAATTTCTCATACAAAATAGTTTATTTTGTTCGTAAGCTACAGCAACATAAAATGTACGTTAATTTGTGAGTAACCTTTACGTGCATCCACCTTAGTTGTTCTGGTTCTTTTCTATTATCCTACCCTATCCCGCATTTGCCCAAAAATGGTTAGATGCTGGAAACTTTGGTATTTTTGTGATTCTCTACCCTGATCATTTCGAACAAAAGATTGAATTTTTAAAGTTTTAGATTTTTTCTTGTCCCTAGGAAACCCAAAAATTTTTTCTTAAAAATCGGATTTTTACCCATCATTCGACGTGGCTTGACGAACTGAGTTTAATGGTGTTATTTTAACGAGATCTGATAAAAGCATCCTAAGTTATGGCCAAAAACTGTTCAATTGCTGAGCCTCTCAGCCTCCAATATTTTTGGCCATAACTTAAGATCCAGTTACTGGATACTTATCACCATTCGATTCAGCTCGTCAAGCCTCGTCGAATGGTGGGTAAAAATGAAATTTTTAGAAATTTCTTTGGCTTACCAAAGGGACCAGAAAATCTAAATTTTAAAATTCAATTTTTGGTCGAACTGATCAGGGGAGATCACAAAAATACCTAAATTTCCAGAAACTGACCATTTTTGGCCAAACGCGGGCTGTGGGGATAATGGAAAAGAACCGTTGTTCTTTGTCAATATCATCAAATGAAATGTCTCACTACAAACATAAATCCGCGTTCACCATGCTCCCATTGCTATTCGCCATTTAACGAACGCGAATAGAAATTCCTTGATGTATTTATACAATTATAATACAGAGGTGTGTGCGTGCAGAAATTTTTTAAGGTCGCAAATACCTACCCGCGAAGAAGCATGTCCACCGTCATTAGGCCCGTACCCTCGGCCTCAGAACTTTGTCAGGCGCGAAGCTAGCAAAATGTAATGTATGAATAAAATTTAGATGACCCCGCCATCCATCCTATTTTGTCTTTTAGTGGAAATACAGGGATTTCGATTCTTTTCGCTCACTCAAAATTGGCAAAATCAAAAACAACTCGCAGAAACCACCCTGTGCTCTAACTGAATTTGAACGAATTCCAATCTACAGAGAACCAGTTCAGTGATGGTTTTAAAGCTTTACTTTAGGTTAATCTCTATTCTTGAATAAATTCAGTCGGTTAAAACACGAATATGAAAACGACAGCGTAAAAACGCCGCAAACTTTTCCAGTACGTGTTTCTGAATGTATAGCTTTGAATTTACTGATAGAAAACATAAATGCACGAGTAAACTTATGGTGCGCTCCTACCATCCTCTTTTGTCATTAGCGATCGATTGTTTGTGGTACCAGCCATCCGTCAACAGAGAATATAAAATTGGGGTTTTGGGCATCGCGTCCAAAACGTAAAGAAACAGAAAACTGCCCTATTAACAGTTACTTCAAAAACGTTAAGTAACAGATTTTTGACCGTTTGGCATTTGAACTGGGAAATTTTTATTTTATTATCGAGCGAAAATTCCCCCGTTTAATATTTTAACACCAGCATAAGTTCGCGAACTACATGTATTATCAATAAAACGAAATGTGTTAGCGTAGCGAGAAAATCCGGAATACTAGTTGTCCCATTGTGCATTGTGAAACGAATTTGTGGCCAAATATCAATTAAGGTACAGTGTGTTAGCGAACAGAAATTTCACCGTTTTGCAATCAGTCGTTCTGAGTTCGCGAACGGAAATTTTTTAATTTGGACTTGTCTAGTACAACGAATTTTTTGTTCGCTAACATGGCTTTGTACACACTGTACGAATATAGCGTTCGCTAACAATGTTGCGCTGCATTGCCACGCAAACGTCAGGATAAAATTTCAATCAAATTTCGTTTAATTTCTGGACAATTTATTCGAAACCTTGTTCGCGAACAAATAATCTTTGTGTCGCCAGTCTTTAATGTTGAAAACAAAAGATGCAGAGGCGTAGTAAAGAGTGGTACGGGGCCGGGGGTGGCATACCCCTCAGTACAACAACGCTGCCCTAAAGGTTACAGAAAAAAGAAACACATATTTATGTCCGTCAGGTATGGTTAAGCTGTGCTCCACTGGTATCTGGCGGGGGAGAGCAGCTGTCCCCCTACCCGCCTGTTCCCAGGTCTGTGCATCATATGTAGATATTGCAAGATTTTCCCTAAATATTCGGGTCTTTAGTGCCGTTGTTTTACGTATTTATCATTTATTTATCTCTCCATTCTGCTGTACTTCACAATGGTGGTAACAACTGCTAGATCGACACAATGTTCCGTAACGGTAGGTGCTAGGATGTGCAATGGCAAAAAAGCGTTTTGTTACCAAAAATATGGTAATTTTAACAATAGGATTGTAAGCGGGATCATTTTAAGTTTAGTTGCGCATGAACCTATATCGGATACTCAAGTTTATCAGTATTATCGATTTTAAACTATTTTTTGCGTCATCTCTGTAAAACCGAAGTTCTTGACAGCGGCATTGGCCGCCCAGTTACACGACGAACATCCGCTTTCTTAGCCTACTCCTAAACTTCAGCCAGCCACCTTAAACGGAAGGTTTTCCGTTTAAGCATATATATTATGAACTTGACTACAGCGACGTGTTATAATCTTTGAAATAACGCCGAATCAATAAATCGCTTAATTTTTTCGACCGGATACCTAATAGCGCAGCTCGCTAAGCAATTTAGTAAGGTGGATGACAGCGTCCACTACTTAATAAAAGAAACCTCGAACTCTCCGCTACGGGAAATCACGTAGCAAATTCGACAGCAGACACTAAAAAGAACCACCAAGTGATTCAGGACGTCGCTAGCTAAACGGAACCACTGCGTCTTTTTGACTGCGCTAAGTATGCAAAACCAATTTGGTCATTTTGACAACAGCGCTCACTGAACATGCAGCATTAGTTATGTACGCTACGGAGAACCACTACCGGCGGGGCTCAAAATCTGGCCACACGTAAGGCCATCGGGTACCCGCTGGTACACGTACCTGCGCACAGCTCTATTACAATTATAGTACAGGCGCACTTGTCCCACTCCTCAATTTGTGCGAAATCAATACAGGCGCATCTGAATCGTATAGCATCGTTTACGAGTTCAAAGCAAATGTACTATCAAAAGTAAAAGTGTTCATCAAATTTGGACGCTATTAATTTGTAAATAGTGACCACACACGGTGTTTACATGTTCTTAAATCACAAGTCGTGAAATCTACACTGCTATAGGGCACAACCAAGGAAAACGGAAACGGTATGTGCCCGTGTTCATTGGTTTTAAGATCGTTAATTGACTAGACGAAAGGACTACCCGATGTGTATGCACCTAAAGTGTAATCACGCATAACTTAGCTCAAAGCGAAAACTTTCGCATGTTCAAAAGCATCATATATATTATTTGTGACATCAGCAATGTACATTTATTTACATGGTCATAATACAATAGTACTGAAAGCTGCCAGTTATTTGCGCATAAAATGGATTCAAATGCAGCTGACGTAAATAGATTTTAAATATCACATGTTTAGATTTTGTGAAAGCATGGATAAGTTTTGGATGACAATCAGTTTATATATTCCCTACGTCAAATAACTTCCAAGTTCCTACCATTAAAATATTTTTCAATATAACTCTACGCTAAAATAATACTCCTCATAATACCTCTAAGCTAAAAGTAAAATTTCTCATATTCGAATTAAATAAACGCTTACTCCCGAAATAGCCATCATTTCTGATTAATCTCAAAACCTATTTACCAAAAATTTGGAAAAAATTTTAACCACACAACAGCTATTTTGTTACTCCATATACGATTTTATTTGAAATCCAAAGTTTCATTTATTAATATGAAGCCGTCACAGGTAAAATACCTGTGCGCCCCAAAATC
Organism: Trileptium ribeirensis; assembly: GCA_030248225.1. Taxonomy (NCBI): domain Eukaryota; kingdom Metazoa; phylum Nematoda; class Enoplea; order Enoplida; family Thoracostomopsidae; genus Trileptium; species Trileptium ribeirensis. Next base: position 1,451 of record JASANE010002568.1, on the reverse strand, counting down.
GTACTATGTATAAATGTAGGCATTAGTAGCATGTCAGGTGCACCTATATTTGAACTAGATTCACGTTTCATAGTAATGGTGCGGCTGGTGTTTTAGCATATATGCGCGGCATATCAAAGCAATCTAAAAATAAACTGAAAAGTTGCCGCACAAACAAATCCAAAACAAAACAATAATTGATCCGGTGATTAGCCACACTGGGTGCATTGGAAAAATTGGAAAGCGATGAAGATTTTTCATTCTATTCGTGTTATTCCAATATTCGTTCTTGAATTGAAATGATAAATACAATTTACACATGAAAATTACAAAAGAAAACAAATGGACTGAAATAATTATTGACATGAGATCACTATACAATTTTGTATATACATCAGCAGTCTATTAAGCATCTACACATATAACTGTTCAATAGAACCATTTATGCTCTAAATAAATATTTACAATAAGCAATTATATATAATATAGTAAGAGAAATAAACAAAATTTACAGAAAATTTGACCGATACTCGTGCGGATACAGCCGCTACAATAAGGCTCGACAAATGATGTACATGATTAGTGACACTTAGATCAAAGCTTAACCTTAGGGTTCCGATAGCGGTGCGTATCTTGCTCTTCACTTACAGGGTATCCGTAAGGGCTTTCGCTATACTAGAGCCCACTGCATTAAGGGTCATCCAAATCAGACAGTTGCCAAAAGCTAAGTATTCCTCCAAGTATAAGTAATGCTGTTCGGTTTTGTACTGATACACTTTTGAATTTAGTAACTAGAATGTCACAGATATGCTGTCCACGCCAGCAGTATGGCCGGCGCGCCATGATGATTAGGTACTTAGCCAAATACAGTAACTAAGTCTCGCCGTCCAGCTAATTCCGCACACAGTAAAGTTATTATGGTACATCGAATGAAAAGTTGCGATATTTATAATGATTATTTGACCAGAAATTTCAATTGCAAAATTTACGACACCAAAGCAACAACCAGAATAATTAATACCAGAATTAGTTACGCTTTCAATAATGTATTGATAAAGTAACCCCTGCCGAATAGTCGCCACACAAAGTGACACATTAAGAACAGACAATCAGTCGCATCCGACATTTTGCGTTTCAGCCAGCAACTGATTTCTAAAACGTCAATAAAACAATAACATAAGTGTAAAGCAGATTTTAAGGAAAACGCTTACAGATTGGATAAAAAATACTAACTACGACATGAAGTCTCGACATGTGCTACGGTTTAAACTAAGATACATAGCGATCAAAATGGCCAAGAACAAACCTGGATCAAGCGAAGGAATGAAACACAGCTACTACCCGAGATTTTATTCAAGCACGTCGTTTTAGGTCGTTCACAAACTTTTCTATTGATTTGCTGTACAAAAACATAATATTCATTAGTTGCAAACCGAAATTTGAGACGCCGCTTCAATCCAAGTTGTTCTTAT
>JASANE010002567.1:0-60518 GCA_030248225.1 Trileptium ribeirensis | reverse complement strand
AAATGTCGGCGTTTGGCTTTGAAATAGCTAGCACCACAAGGGCTTTATATTGTTGCTGCAAAATGTTGGCGTTTGGCTTTGAAATAGCTAAAAGTAGAAAACTCACGATAAGTGCTTTACATTGTTGCTGCAAACTATCGGCGTTTGGCTTTGAAATAGCTAAAGTAGTAAAACTCACTACAAGGGCTTTATATTATTGCTGCAAAATGTCGGCGTTTGGCTTTGAAATAGCTAAAAGTAGTAAAACGCACCACAAGGGCTTTATATTGTTGCTGCAAAATGTTGCGTTTGGCTTTGAAATAGCTAAAAGTAGTAAAACGCACCACAAGGGCTTTATATTGTTGCTGCAAAATGTCGGCGTTTGGCTTTGAAATAGCTAAAGTAGTAAAGGATGCACAAAGGCTTTATATTGTTGCTGCAAAAATGTCGGCGTTTGGCTTTGAAATAGCTAAAAGAAGTAAAACGCACCACAAGGGCTTTATATTGTTGCTGCAAAATGTCGGCGTTTGGCTTTGAAATAGCTAAAAAGTAGTAAAACGCACCACAAGGGCTTTTATATTATGGCTGCAAAATGTTGGTGATTTGGCTTTGAAATAGCTAAAAGTAGTAAAACGCACCACAAGGGCTTTATATTGTTGCTGCAAAATGTCGGCGTTTGGCTTTGAAATAGCTAAAAGAAGTGAAAACGCACCACAAGGGCTTTATATTGTTGCTGCAAAATGTCGGCGTTTGGCTTTGAAATAGCTAAAAGTAGTAAAACGCACCACAAGGCTCTTTATATTGTTGCTGCAAAATGTCGGTGTTTGGCTTTGAAATAGCTAAAAAGTAGTAAAACGCACCACAAGGCCTTTATATTGTTGCTGCAAAATATCGGCGTTTGGCTTTGAAATAGCTAAAAGTAGTAAAAACGCACCACAAGGGCTTTATATATTGTTGCTGCAAAATGTCGGCGTTTGGCTTTGAAGTAGCTAAAAGTAGTAAAACGCACCACAAGGGCTTTATATTGTTGCTGCGTAGGGTTCGCGTTTGGCTTTGAAATAGCTAAAAAGTAGTAAAACGCACCACAAAGGCTTTATATTGTTGCTGCAAAGTGTCTCGCGTTTGGCTTTGAAATAGCTAAAAGTAGTAAAACGGCACCACAAGGGCTTTATATTGTGCGTGCTGCAAAATGTTGGCGTTTGGCTTTGAAATAGCTAAAAATAGTAAAACGCACCACAAGGGCTTTATATTGTTGCTGCAAAATGTCGGCGTTTGGCTTGAAATAGCTAAAGTAGTAAAACGCACCACAAGGCCTTTATATTGTTGCTGCAAAATGTCGGCGTTTGGCTTTGAAATAGCTAAAAGTAGTAAAACGCACCACAAGGGCTTTATATTGTTGCTGCAAATGTCGGCGTTTGGCTTTGAGGGGGGTGGGGAAGGGGTTATTTGTGGTGGGGTGGTTTGAGCGGTGTGGTTTGTTTGTGCTGGGGTGGTTTGTTTGATAGCTGTGGTTTGTTGGTGTTGATGTGTGTAGTGTGGGTTGGCTTTGAATAGCTAGTAGTAGGTATGTGGGGGTTGGCTTTGAATAGCTAGGTAGGCTATGTGGGGTGGCTTTGAATAGCTAGTAGTAGGCTTATGTGGGGTTGGCTTTGAATAGCTAAGTAGTAGGTATGTGGGGCGTGCTTAGTAGCTAGTGTAAGGCTATTGTGGGGCGTTGGCTTGAATAGCTAAGAGAGGTATGTGCGCGGCGGGCTTGAATAGCTAAGTAGAAGGGGCTATTGTGCTGCGGCGGCTGAATAGCTAAGAGTAATGCGGCATGTGCGCGGGGGCTCTAGTAGCTAAGAGAAAGCGGCTATAGTGCGCGCGTTGGCTTTGAAATAGCTAGAGTAAGGAAGTTTTTATGTGCGCGGGCTTTGAAATAGCTAAAAGTAGTAAAACCGGCTAAGGCGCAAGGCGTTTGCTTCGAAAGTATAGCTAAAAAAGAGTAAGAATGGCTTATAGTCGGGAAACAAGTAAAAAAAAAGTGGCGTTTGGCTTGAATAGTTGAAAAATTCTTCACGAGTTACCTAAAAGGTAATGCCTAGGCCATTATACATTTTTAAACAAGCTGAGCTGTTGAAAAAAGAAATGTGTTAGCAGCAGTTTATAAACTTGCCAACAGTGTCGTATATCAATTAACTTACTCAAAATAGTTTTCTTGAAAGCTAAAAGACGTTTCTTTGATTTTTGTACCACGAAATATTCTTTTAAAAAATTCATAAAGAATATTTGTTGAAATTTCAAAGAATTATCTTTGAAATATGAAAGATATGTAATTTTTCAAAAGATTATTCATCTGAAATTTCAAACTATATTCTTTGAATTTTAAAAGAATATCTGCTGGTGGTGCAAAATTCAAAGAAACTTCTTTTAAATTTGCCAAAAAACTATTTTTATCGGTAGACGTGCCACTGAGACCGCAGGATTACCAATTTTTTGCTTTAGTTTTCTTGCGATTGGCGTATATTACCGCACAAAAGTTGAACTAGACTGAAGACGCTATTTTGCCAATTGCCAACTATAGGGCCTATGCACTGTAAAATATTCGTGGTTTGTTGTTTTTGTTAAATTTATTGCAAACATTAAGGGCTTTTGGATAGAATATATAATGGTCCAGTATAGGTAGTAGTGGTGGTGGGTAAAGTTCAAGTATGAACATCACAGTCAATTGAGTCTCAATTAAACTCCTAATTAAAGAATAAATCGTGGAACTCGTACGGTAAACCTTTTACGCTGATTATATACATCTAGATTCTAAGTTACTAAAGATCGCTTTGGCAATAACTATTGTTTCATTTTTGCTTCTTATAGGTAAGCCGAAATTTTTTTATTCCAACAATGGATTTATTCTGCAATTTAACCAGCGTATTTAGTGTTCGGAAGTAGTTAATTCGTCCTCAAAATGCTTAAATTAAGCTCCTAGACTTTACTCTCTGGTTCCCTTTCGAAAAGGACTACTAGCTTATTAAAGCCACTAGAAGAGCAGATTGCAGTTTACAGAGATATGTAGCTGGCAATCAGACATTAGGGTTTGGAACTGGTAGACGATAAAACCGATGCTCAAAATCTCAACGCTCTTGGATTAGGATCTGGTTTATGGCCAGCTATTTATCCAAAAAATTAATGTTGTAACTCTTAAGTTGGCAGCGCTTGGGCAACGTTGTTTCTTCATAAATTTTCTAAAACTAGTTGATTTCATATAGGTTTCGTCGAATATTTATTGGTCAAAAGTGGATTTGGACCCCAAAATCATCATATTTTCTGTAGTTATAAAACTTCACAAAACGCTAGCTTTGATTTTGTGTAGTGTGTGTAGACGGTCACAGCCCGATACTCCCCTGAGTCAATGTATTCGTGAGAAAGGTCTTAATTTTTGCATTAAATTCACAGCTTTATAGAAAAGAAGGATATCTCAATTGCACATTATAGTTATCTTGTTGTGCTTCTATCCTGGTTTTGGCTATGGCCAATCTAAAGGTTCGACCCACGGTCCAAACAAATTGATTTCCACGTATATTCCTGAGCTCAGCTCATATGATGGTTAATAATGATATGGCATAATGGCGCCATGATCGAACTACGTCAGCAGCATTGTTGGATTTAGAGTAAGCAGCGAGCGATAATTCGCCATTATCGTATTAATAATTAACTATAATATTGATCTAAAACATAATAAAAATTATTTGAATTGGTCAACTGATTACAAAGTTATGTAGTTTCAAAGTGGGAGACTTATTTATAGAACATCCTGTATAGCTAGGATCTCATACTTTAAACCTTTATTTATTTATTTTCCGAACAAAAACTCGAACTAAAATGAAACTTCTGTTTAAAATTTTTCGTCTGAGTGCGCCTCTGTCGAAATTATGTATCAAGTGAATGACTGCTGCTTAAGATGTAAATTACGCGGTGTTTTACGTACATTTTATGGTATGTTTGATATATAAATTCAGGCGTCATTATTTGTATATTTCTAAATAAGCATTTCAAGCTAAAAACCAGAAAACTTTATAGCTTAATTTTCTGGGTACCGCTAGATTTAATCTTCAATTTATCGTTTGAAAAATGTGGAACAAAAAAAGTGCAATGAATTTGATAATGTAACTATTAAGGTAATTAGTAGTTGGCATATGTGATCTGCTCATTTTACTGTAGTTTCATCTCTATTTCTAAAACTAGAAAAAAAACAGATTTTAAAAAATATTTTTTACTGTTCCGTCCAGTTCACCGCCGACTTCAAACGATCGTAGAAATTCTTTGAATATTTGGGCTTCGGACATTTCACCGCTAATGTATTTTGGATGTTTGTTGACGTTATAGACACCCTTGAGATCAGCAATGGTGACAATACCGTCACCGGTTTTATCGAGCTTGTTAAATGCTTGTTCGACCATCGACAGACGAGCATTTGACATTGGAGGCTAGAAACATTCAACCACAACAATTTGATCATGGTAAAGACAAAGAAAATGGACCAGAAATCGGTGGGGTTAAAGTCGTACCAGGTTGGATGTGGGTTCAACCACTTTGTGAGACCAAGAGTTCGTGATGAACGTTTGAAGAATTGTGAGACACTCATATGACACTTTATATATTACGTTGCGGAATGACGCGGACGTTTTTGACGTTTGTTGTCCCAATCTGTTATACGTGTGGACCAGTTTCCCCACTTTAGCCCTATTTCCTCTAACTTTCATCCTGTCCCATTGTCCTGGCTTTCCAGTTTTATTGTGTCCCCCCTGCCCCGCACCCCCACACCCCCCCCCCCGCAAATTTGGTTCAGTCCTCCCAACTATTATTACAAATTCGAACAAAAAATATAAAGTTGGCTAAAATTGGGAAGGCTGAACAAAAGATTGGTGGGGAGGCCGCACGAGAGTTGAGAGGAGGGGCGGGACGAAACTTGGGGTGAGTGAGCCAGGTAGAAAGTTGGGGAGCAGGATAGAAGTTTAAGGAGGAAAGAACACGATAATGAATGGAAGAGTATCCCCTAAAATTGAAGGAACTAATGTACATATACAATGTAGCGTAACATGCAAGCTGGGTATCCGGGTTCGAATCCCGGCTGGTCCAATATATGATCACTCGTGGATCTTTTTAATTTCATTATGAAGATTGCGGGTTCAGATCACGTTGGGCTCACCAATTATTAGACCAGCCGGGATTCGAACCTGTATCTCTGGCTTGCAAGACTAGCGCGCTACCATTAGACCACAGGCCCCGATCACAGCGTGTTCAGCTACACTATATATGCTAGCGTAGAGAGATGCTACACATGCGCGGGTCTATTTAACTGTTTGTTTGTTTGTTTGTTTGTTTGTTTGTTGGTTGGTTTTATAAATTAAGTCGAACGAAAATGTATCGAACAACTTACGCGTATCGAAACAAGAAATTCTTGATAGTCAATCGAGCCAGAGCCGTCAGAGTCAAACTGAGAAAACAATGCAGCCGCTTCTTCTTCTGACACATCGAGGCCATAGTCGTGAAGGCCTTTGATGAATTCCGCCAGCTCAATTCGTTTATTCCCACTGTCGTCGATTATTTGAAACATTCTGAAACAAAAATACACACCTTTGCTTACAAAATATATAGGTACGCTTCAATGGGGTACCCATAATAGGTGCGATAATAGAAAGAACTGCATAAAACGGATAACATTATTTAACGACATTAGACATTCGGATAAAAATGCAAACTTGTATAGTTTTTCCGAAAACTCATGAATAAAGTTTTTTTCGAAGGTCCAAAAGAAATAGCCGCTGTATATAAAGCAATGAGCAGGCGGCCGGATAATTAAGCAAGTTGTTCGCAAGGCTTCTAAAACTTAGGAAGAAGAGAAAATGATACATCAAGTTAGGTAATTGCATCGTCTATTTGGCTACGGATGCACCATGTGGGAAGATATTGATAATACATGTAAAATACCAATATTTTCATTGATTTCGGTGTATATGACCCGCAGTTCCTTGTGGAACGGGAGGTTGTTGCAATATACATTATGAGCTCTGTTTCTTAGATCACGGATACTTCAGTAATCGGTCCACCAGTGCAAAATTTGACAACGATCAGGCAGAGGTTTTGCATGGGGAAGTAAGTTTTCTATCCCTCACCTCCAATTGTGTCTTCGCTTCCTTGGATGTATAAACAGCAAAAAGACTTGATATACCCGTTATTTGATAAGCTATATAATATCAGTTATTACTACGGCCGGCAACTGTCAAACGGTGTGCCCTGTAGGCATTTTAGTTTAGAAAATATATTTTCAAAACTCATTTCTTTTATTTATTGGTCATTGGGCCTAAACTCCGCTTAACAGTGCTTCAGAACGAATAAAGCGCTTAATACATGGTAGATTTATCTTTGCGTTTTTTACACGAAATACAAAGTGAAATTCACAACAAATTTCCTCACCTTCCAAGTCCTTTGATTCCGGCGCATCCGCGCTTTAAACATTGAAGTCTAAGCCGTTCCACGGGATCTGTTGTGTGTACAAAGTGCGATTCACAACAAATTTCCTCACCTTCCAAGTCCTTTGATTCCGGCGCATCCGCGCTTTAAACATTGAAGTCTAAGCCGTTCCACGGGATCTGTTGTGTGTACAAAGTGCGATTCACAACAAATTTGCTCACCTTCCAAGTCCTTTGATTCCGGCGCATCCACGCTTTAAACATTGGAGTCTTAGCCGTTCCACAGGATCTGTTGTGTGTTTCAGCCGTCGACCAGCATTTTCCTTCATATCTTTTTCTGACCGTACATTATTTGACATTTTAGATGGCGAATTTGTTACTGCTGCAAAACGTTTACTTTAAATTTTACACTATAAAAACGATGATTTAAATTTGACTCAGTTGATTAAGACCAAAACTTAACTCTCAATCAATCAATCAATCAATCAAATTTTGACTCAGCCTGTTCCGGCGTTCACTTTATAATGTCCCCGCTATTTGGAACTTTTGGCCTCCTGTAGTTGTGACCCTACCGTATAGACAATCAGGGCAATACACATACTGTAAATCAATTGCCGAGGGTGTGCGACACACCCCTAGCCACTACATTTTTGTTTAAGGTGTTGTACATACCCTTAGCTACCAATTTGGCTCGAATTAATTGTCACTGACACCATCTATAGCTAGTGAGGTGCATTAGTTAACTGTGTTGCGTATTTTTTAAAAATCTTGATATTTGTATCTAGACTATATGAATGTTGACGAGATAATGCCACATACCGTCAATAAAACTGTAAATAAGAAACAGTGTGCTCGATATTGTCGGGAAGTGATAATACCCCTAGCTAGCTACCCTTGAAAAAATTTATAAAACACATGGTATGTCTAAGGCACTCTGCTGTCGACAGTGTGCCTGACACTGTGTGATGCACATAGGTCCAAACGTTGGGGACATTATAACGTGAACGCCGGTTTATAATTTTTTGTAACTCAGCAAATAGTTAACTCAGGCTATCTCGGTGTCAAAATTAACTCAGAATAAGTGAAATTCAACACATTTACTGAATCAGCCTAGGACCGACTCAAATGATTCAAATTTGACTCAGTGTTGTCACAGTGTACACTCCAGTTTTAATGCTTTGTACAATTTTGGTTCGCTTTTTCTTGTTCAACATGCTTTATGGCAACATTTGTTTGAAATTCGGGCCAAGCTTATACTATTCCCAGATCCCGCCCTCCACACTAAGCTGATAGTCCCGATATATTAATATTTCCACCAAAGCTGCTAAAACCTCATTGAAAAGTCAGCTCTGAAAGTGTTTTACTCAAACATCTCATTTTTAAAGTATCAATCTTTTCAAATGATTTAAAATTATTTTATGCTTTTATTCGGCCTTATGTAATTGTAATGGTGTGATCCATTTGAATCGCATTCCGATATTTAGCAAAAGAATACTTGCAGTGCGAAGTTTTGAGCTAAATTGGTATTTCTATGCAAATTATAGGAAAACTTAAACCACAATAAATTTAATTAGGGGTTGGCCTACACTTTTAAGCTTGGGTCTTTCTGTTTGACATACCTGTGTAAAGTCAAAGTGAAACAAAAATTTTTTATTTTGTAGTTTCTCAAATGTGAAACTTCGTTTCATATCATCTTTTAACCTACGACTGCTCCACTATTTGACCCAAAAAAGTGGCCTATTTAACCCTAATATATATACGAATGGTTTTATAAGCGTCAAATAACGTCATTGAGAAAGATTATTTATCAGCAATTCACTAAGCGGTTCTCAAGTAATAACACTTTTCAGCATAGAGTCACACATTTGTACAACGTACATTGACATACGGTGCAGCAGTTCAGTTTGTGGTTCGGTGCCAGTTTGCACGTGCGTTGTAAGCGTCCTTAAGGAACTGAGCAACAGATCTTAAATAGCATGGTGGCTAACGCGCAAGGTTCGTATGCAAACGAACTAGGTTCAATCCGCAGGCGCGGCAAGAGTTTGTTTAGCGCAATACACATTAGGTCATACGGCTAAGGGTTGATGAAGAAACGTTAAAGGAAAATGAGTGAAGCACGATATGAATGTAATTAAATTTTATCAATTTTTGGTTGTGAAAATTAAAATATTTTTCTTCAATTTTGCACCTACTGCCCTATTTTTAAATAGGTCTTTATCACAATCTGTAAAAATCAAACCCATATCTTTGACTGAAATCTAGCAAAATTATAGATAATTGAATTAGATTTTTCGTGGGTGAATGTGGTAAATACCTGGAATGTAATCGCACGGTAAATATTTGACATAAATCACCCACTGTAAGCCTGGGTATAGAATTTTTTACCCATGTCATTTTAGGCGTTGTATATACATTATGTGCAAAAAGGAACATCTTAGTGTGGCAGCCCACTGATTTAAGCTTAGACCTCTCAATTCTACAAAGCCTTATATAAAATATGGTGCAGAAAGGTTAAGACTTAGACTTAGCATATATCGGGAACTGCATAGCGTACGTTTTACTTACGCCCCTAAAAGTCGCATTGGCTGAATTTTTTACTAAAGCATAGACCTAACTTATAATTTCGCCTTATCTTCCACGCCATTTTAAATATCTTTCAATCAAAAGCAAGACACGTTTACTTATAAAAACAATTTTTTCTGTATCATTTGGCCTAAAACATAAAAGTGTCTACTACCTACCTACTTACAAGAACATAAGTACACACATAAATTATGTTTCAGAAGAAATTCAAAAAAGTTTAGCCACAGACTGAAAACCAAGAACCCAAAAAACAAATATATAAATTATCTTTAAACATCAAACAGTGCTCAAAGCGTTTGCTGCCTAAAACTTTCTCAGATATGTAGATATATATCCTTATACGTAACAGCAACAACAACAAAACGGTTTATTATACAAGAATGACAGAGCGACATCAAGTATAATAAACAATTACGCCAGTAAGGGAGCAAAACCGCTTACAAGTGACAAAAAAGAGAAATAATCGTTAAATTGAATTAAACGTTGCGGTCAAACTGGAGAAAATTCTCAAGATGAACTTTCGATAGGAGTTGTTTAAACAATTTTGCATTTTGAGCTTGAATGAAAGGTGCGTTTTCAACCAGTTCAGGAAGATTGTTCCATACATGGATAGCTCTGTAGCTAAAGCTGTATCTTAAATAATTTGCACGAAATTTCGGAAGTAATAGCTTTCTAGAGCGGCCTCTAGTAGAGGTGTTAGGTGATAGCGTAAAAAGGTTTTTGCATGTATGATCGCCATTTATGCTTTTGAACATCATGATCAGATCGTTACGTAAGCGCCTAAGTTCTATGGGTTCTAGTTTTAGGTCTAGAAGTCGATCCTTGTACGAAAGATCGTCCAATTTTACTCCATTAAAAAGTCGACTAGTGAAGTAACGCTGTTTTCATAGGGGGCTACAGGTTAGGACCCCTTAAGCAAAATATATACCCTCCCATTGGAGGTTCCACACCCCAGCTACTCCGCGCTGCTCGATCGAAAATTTTAGTAAAAATTAGCTTAAATTGGACGGAAATTGGGGAAAATTGCCAAAAGTGTCGGTGGGCAGGAATGGTCTGCCCCACTAACCCCCTGAGCATTTGCTCCGCCGACCGTCTACTCCTATAACGACAGGCCTTCGACACCTATGTATATGTTGTATATATGCATGTTTTCTTTCGTTAGTGTATGTATCCATTTGTAAAGCAAACGTCTGATTCCATTGTAATGGCTTCCTGACTACTGCTGTGCCTTAAAATTCGAGAAAATACGCAATCTTTGTCTTAAATCCACATCTTTAGGGGCGTTAATCTGTGCAAAAAATGCGGGGGGCGGGTCGGGCTAACCGGAAAATGCAATTACATATAAAGTAGTAAAGACTTTTCGGAGTAGGAAAATTTTTTAGGATAATAAATTCTTCTCACATTCCTGCCTACAATGATAGATATAGGCTTGACGTTTCTGAGAATACTTTCTTGGATTTCAGGATACAAAATATGTACATGTATATCAAGATACATTTGACTTGTAAGCGTGGAACTAAGTTAAATCGTTAAACTTTATCAATACTAAGCAAGCGCTCAGTCGGCGAATTCCCAACTACCGTGAAAATTACCTGGAAAAACAATAAAGCAAAAACGAACTTCAAAAACTTCATCGTGGCTATGCAAAAAATGCCTTTTTACCCTTGGGTGTCTACCCTAGCTATATGCAGACACTAGTTCAGGGTTAAAACTGTGAAAGCTTTTTGAGCTTTACGGCAAATGCTAACCAGGGATCATATCTTAACAGGATCAGTCTTGAAAATGGCCATTGGCGACAAACAGTTACGCGCAGATAACAAGTACTAAACAGCAAAAATTTAGCAAAATGTAATTTTCAATTTATTATTGAATAAATATATCCTAAGATAGATCATTCTGTTGCCGCGTTGCAATATACAGTATTTAACGCAACGTTTACTGCAGCACTTATAACTCGGGAACCGATTGGCGGATTTTTTCAATTTGGCAAGAGATCATAGAATGGTAGGTCCAAGTATATTATGCCTGTATCTCCTTTTGTTTGCAAGCAATGGTTGAACAAACCCTTATTTCAGGCAAAAATCGTTTCATATTAAGACGCTATCGTTTATAATCTAGTAACAGGCAAACAGTGCCACAGAGAAGATGGTTGTGATATATATGGCGTAGCAGGTGAATCAGCACAGCTCTCAAGCTGAGGGTTCTGCGTGCCACAATATTTCCCATAGCCTCTTATGGTTGTGAGTCCTAGGCAACAACTAAAAGGACCGCAGCAGAATTGACGCCTTTGAGATGTGGACATATCGGAGAGTGCTCCGTGTGCCATGTAGAGACAGAAGAACAAATGATTGGGTAAGATTGGGGCAAAGATGATAATCTTAGAGCAGATGGGACGAAGAAAGCTGCGATATTTTGGGCATGCTATATTGGTCGAGGTGGTTTTGAGAAGGATATCATCCAGGGAGCTGTCGAGTTCAAACGAAGACAAGGAAGACCAGCGACATCATGGACCAATGACATTAACACATTGACGGGAATGAGTCTGGCGGAGACATCACGATCAGCCTTGATTCGAGAAAGATGGCGAGACATTGTGAGGACTACAGCAGCGCGTGTTCGCGCCAACTGATTGATAGATAGATAGAACAGGCAAACAAAAGGAGTTAAAACTTTTCGAATATACCTGAAAGTAAACCAAATTACCTGTAACAATGATATTAGCAGAATAAGCCCTTCATGAAACAATAATGTTGTCAGAACACACATATTTTGGACCAACACCTTGCCAAGTTGAGTTGCTTTTGTTTATAACTTTGGATTGGTAAGTGCAATTCGGATACAATATTCATAGCACATACACCATTCGACAGAAAGCTTGCAAAATAAATATCACAGCAACAATTTCTCCACCAGAGTAAACGTTGTGCTTTGGCGTAATTTAGTGCAATTTTGCTGTTATCAAATATTACTTGGAAATGGTTGCTGTGGTAAGATACATATTTTCAGTACATTTGAAATGAGATTGATAACGCAACTGTCTCCGCGCAGCACCTAGTATTAGCTAAAACAAAACATAAACGAATTATGTAAATACGTTTGGAACTTCAGCGTTATAGCTTTAGTTTGAACAAAAAGTAGTGAAAAACACAACATGGACTTTATGTTTGCTGCAAAATAGTATATCATATTACCCTTGTTTTTTACATGACTGCGGGTTGATAGCAAATTTGATAGTCCTTTTTTCTTACGCTCCGTGTTTCCAAATCTACCTATATCTCTCCTCAGTGATGGAACCGGGTCATCGGGTGACTAAACCCAAACGGGTCACCGGGTCACGTGCAGGTGAGCCGGTTCCATCTCTGTCTCCTATGCAAGCGGGACGTGGAGTTGGGAGGCTGTCCAAACCACAGTTCGATGAATAAATGCCGCCGGAACCCGGCTTTCCCAATATGTCCGTAGCGGTACCTTGATTTAGTGTTCCCCTGGTCTGTCTATTTTCACCAGTCAGAGAGCAAGAATTTTTATACAGAGCAAACCATGTTTTATAGTTAAATCGCCGAGATAGTGAAATCACAGTTTCTAAGTTTGTTGGGCCACCTGGTTTAAATTTCTAAAATAACTGTCAAATTTTAAAATACCGCTTGAGTATGGCAGTTCTTAAAGTAGACAAATATGACGCTGTAACCTTTTTATACAAATTTCAGAGCAATTGCGAATTGAATTCCCATATTTTACTACAGCATTTTTATTATGTCCCGACCCAAACACCTATTGGTTCAACTGTGACGTTGATAAGTATAGCGTTCCATTGTAGGTTCGGCTATAAGGAATCATAGGCACTCGTAATTATATCATGTTTGTAGGTTCGGCTATAAGGAATCATAGGCACTCGTAATTATATCATGTTTGTAGGTTCGGCTATAAGGAATCATAGGCACTCGTAATTATATCATGTTTGTAGGTTCGGCTATAAGGAATCATAGGCACTCGTAATTATATCATGTACATTTAACAATATATACCAAATATAATATCACACGCTATATAAATAATGTTCATATATTCATATTTCACATAATCTGTTTTATGTGAGTTTGAATGCAATAGATACATTATATATTTATAGCAAATAAAACTTTATTATATCACACGACCTTTCTCTAAGGCTACCGCTAAGCGTTATTAGAACTTATACGTAGCATGAATGAGTGAACATAAACTGATAATAATTAATCAAGAAATTGGAAAACCCACAATATAGCCGAAGCCGAACGCTTAATAATAAAACGCCAGAATGGGAGAATATTATAGTGATATTCGACCCGAAAGTATGTGTCGACTTGTAGTATTTATAGCGACGGTGGACGCATAAGTACTTATAAGTTGTTTTGAAGTTTTGCAGTGAGAAAATGTCAAGTGGACATACTACCGGAGCAAATACACCCTTAACATTTAGGGGGGCGGAAGGGATAAACACTATTTTGATGGTGATACCTATTTTGATTTGGAAATTCCAATTTTGAAGGTAGGGTCTGCAAAATATTGGGAATGGGGTGGGTCCTCTCTGCACGCCACGCCGGGATTTGCACCTATGGGACAGACCAGGGGTTGAATTATCATTCAATTTCCGGGCATATTTTAAGTATTAACCCCTCGCTTCGAACGTGTTAGAATTAGAAGGTGTAAATAAACTGTTGCGGGCGCAGGTCGTTTGGCTTAGAGAAAAAAGTTATGTCAAAAATTAAAATACTTTCAACTCAAGGGTTAATATTTTTTGACAGGTGCGAATGTTTTGTAACTCAAACAGAAAGACTTTGCATCCTGACAATAATAAAATACACAAAATAAGAATAACGGCCGAGCATGAAGCATGGGAAATAGGATATATTTCATAAAGCATACAGAATTTAAAACGCTTCTATGGCACAACTTTTAATCCCACAATGCCCTTAACATTCCGAACCTATCGACCATATTCACATTTTCGGATGAAACATATCTTCTTCCATGCTGTAGTAATTCGAAAACCTCTTATAGACACTACATAAAGAATAAAACACCATCAAATACAGTACCAAAAACGTTTTTTAGCAGGACAGCCAAAATATTATGATACTAAAAATTAGAGAAACCGACCGCTACTGCTTAGGCAAAAAAACTTGGGCTCTTAAAACCGGTATAAAGCTGGAAAACTGGAAGCCTGACTGGGTTTAAGGAACTACCCGATAGAATAATGACAAGCACTACCCAACAAAATGTAGAATAGATGTTGGCAGTGTAGGGCTATTTTCTAGTTTATAATATATGGGTGGTGGGTATAATAGCTGGTTTGCTTTGAGTAAATCCAATTAAGTTGCGAACGATAAGATATGGGGAATGTATATTTGTATGTATGGGTTAACCAAATAAAATGAACTGTTTGCGAACTGTCTTCTGGGATGGGTCGAAAAAGATATGGGTATATATAGCTAGGTCCCTCTAATCCGAAGTTATAATGTGTATTATGCAGTAGTGTCTTAAAATGACTTATTCAGAAACTCAAATTATATATAACTGCTAAGTGTCGACAAAATATAATTATTTCATGTGCGCCGACTCCAATTTAACTATTAATGTAAGGTAATATGCTTAAATTTTAATTTTAGAGTTCTGTAAATTACATACAGGGAGGAAACCTGTATTTTTGCGGGATTAACTTCCGATATTTACCTAAGGTAAAATGTAACGGTAATAACTGGGAATGTAAACGAGGACCATGGTGGGTTAATTAAGAATTTGGAAATTTGTGGCTCAATAGGTCACAGTTTCGTCCGAGCTAAAATGATGTGCACGCACTTATTTGTGGTGTAGAAATAAGAAAAAGTTGTATATATGAAGTAGCACGAGTGATTTGTAATAGAAAGGTATGGCAAATAACCCTGCTTCAAATTTTGAACTCAAAAATTTTCAAGTTTTATATTCCTTTGCCCGGATTTGCTAAAGCAATACGCTAGAAAAAGGTAAACAGTGTTTACATGTACCAATTCAGCAAAAATACAAAAAATGCTTTCAAAATTCTGATCAAAATTTGAGCTTAAAATTTGAGCAAATGTTTGATGCGTGAACCCAGCTTAAGGTTAGCAAGCCGATGAATGAAATAATTTGATCTAACGGTTCCACCAGGAGATCTACTATTAACTTCCAATAACCTAAGACAGGGCGCTACCAGTACAAGCCACCTTATGGGAGAACGCGCTACCTTTCAGAGGAAATTGGAATAGCCCGATAGGATTCAAGCCTCAGGGAATAATCCCCCTATGAACCTGTACCCGAACCAGATGTATCATAAATATCTAAAAACCTTCAAGTCTGCTTGTTACAAATGAATTGTTCGCTAGACTTTCTGGTTCGGAAATCCCATCAGTATGTTTTGATTAGTTATATGAATTAAACAAAGAACTAGTTTGCCACGGTAACAGTTACAAGCTGACATTAGGCTCAAATAATAAATTAAATTTAGCTTGAGAAAATTGGATTAATCAAAGTAGTTCTCATTTTACGACATAAAAATACCGAAACTTTAATATTTACGATGCTTTGCGACTTCGACGATTGAGCCTTCTAAATTTGAGTTTTTAAGCTGTGTAGATTAAGTAAAACTCCACAAAAATTGGATATATATGAAAGTCTAGTAAATAATAACTAATTGGAAAACCTCAGCTTTACAACACTTATCATAATTGAGCATAAAGCTATAGAGAATTTTAATTTTTCCGTCAAAATAGACATAAAACACAAAAAATAAGTAAAATAAAATACGGCACTCACTCAAATCCGTAACAATAATAAATAATCACAAAGGCATATAGGATCATATCAAGCCTTACCTCACATTCCAACGGGAGTAGCTTGACGGGGAGCGGAAGGCCTTAACCCCCAATCTAAAATGACTGGTGAAAATTTAGTATTTTTCAGAGTGGATGAAATTTGAAGGCGCTTTAGAAAACATCGGGAAATAATTTTCGCGCCGTTGTTTTCATTCATATTCCTGTTTCCTACGAAGGTTGGCAATTTGATAAATTGTTTGTGCTCTGTAAATACATCCTTCACATAATCAGCACTCGCAATGCAAACCCTTACTTTATAAATATTACCTACTAACTAGGTGCAAATAACACCAACAATAACAACAAGGAACATTCCGGTGAACAATAAAAGAAGATGGTTTGGAAAATCTGCTTCTATAGTGTCTGTGGGCGTCTATACCACAGTGTCATACTGTTCCGTGTTCTTCTATTTACCATTGTTTCTCGTATGTAACATTGGTTTTGTTCGCCTTGGCTTTTGTATACCCTGCATTACGTCTCGTTGTATTGTTGGCTTCTATTTCCTCATGCAACATTGGTTACATACGACATGTCGTATGTAACAGCTACGTACGACATGTCGTATGTAACAAAATTTTTCGAGTTAATGGGCGCATTATTCTGTGAATCAGCAATAGCTAAAGTAGTAAAACGCACCACAAGGGCTTTATATTGTTGCTGCAAAATGTCGGCGTTTGGCTTTGAAATAGCTAAAAGTAGTAAAACGCACCACAAGGGCTTTATATTGTTGCTGCAAAATGTCGGAGTTTGGCTTTGAAATAGCTAAAAGTAGTAAAACGCACCACAAGGGCTTTATATTGTTGCTGAAAAATGTTGGCGTTTGGCTTTGAAATAGCTAAAAGTAGTAAAACGCACCACAAGGGCTTTATATTGTTGCTGCAAATGTTGGCGTTTGGCTTTGAAATAGCTAAAGTAGTAAAACGCACCACAAGGGCTTTATATTGTTGCTGCAAAATGTCGGCGTTTGGCTTTGAAATAGCTAAAAGTAGTAAAACGCACCACAAGGGCTTTATATTGTTGCTGCAAAATGTCGGCGTTTGGCTTTGAAATATCTAAAAGTAGTAAAACTCACCACAAGGGCTTTATATTGTTGCAAAATGTCGGCGTTTGGCTTTGAAATAGCTAAAAGTAGTAAAACGCACCACAAGGGCTTTATATTGTTGCTGCAAAATGTCGGCGTTTGGCTTTGAAATAGCTAAAAGTAGTAAAACGCACCACAAGGGCTTTATATTATGGCTGCAAAATGTTGGCGTTTGGCTTTGAAATAGCTAAAAGTAGTAAAACGCACCACAAGGGCTTTATATTGTTGCTGCAAAATGGCGGCGTTTGGCTTTGAAATAGCTAAAAGTAGTAAAACGCACCACAAGGGCTTTATATTGTTGCTGCAAAATCTCGGCGTTTGGCTTTGAAATAGCTAAAAGTAGTAAAACGCACCACAAGGCCTTTATATTGTTGCTGCAAAATGTCGGCGTTTGGCTTTGAAATAGCTAAAAGTAGTAAAACGCACCACAAGGGCTTTATATTGTTGCTGCAAAATGTCGGCGTTTGGCTTTGAAATAGCTAAAAGTAGTAAAACGCACCACAAGGGCTTTATATTGTTGCTGCAAAATGTCGGCGTTTGGCTTTGAAATAGCTAAAAGTAGTAAAACGCACCACAAGGGCTTTATATTGTTGCTGCAAAATGTTGGCGTTTGGCTTTGAAATAGCTAAAAGTAGTAAAACGCACCACAAGGGCTTTATATTGTTGCTGCAAAATGTCGGCGTTTGGCTTTGAAATAGCTAAAAGTAGTAAAACGCACCACAAGGGCTTTATATTGTTGCTGCAAAATGTCGGCGTTTGGCTTTGAAATAGCTAAAAGTAGTAAAACGCACCACAAGGGCTTTATATTGTTGCTGCAAAATCTCGGCGTTTGGCTTTGAAATAGCTAAAAGTAGTAAAACGCACCACAAGGGCTTTATATTGTTGCTGCAAAACGGCGGTGTTTGGCCTTGAAATAGCTAAAGTAGTAAAACGCACCACAAGGCCTTTATATTGTTGCTGCAAAATGTCGGCGTTTGGCTTTGAAATAGCTAAAAGTAGTAAAAAGGCACCACAAAGGCTTTATATTGTTGCTGCAAAATGTCGGCGTTTGGCTTTGAAATAGCTAAAAGTAGTAAAACGCACCACAAGGGCTTTATATTGTTGCTGCAAAATGGCGGCGTTTGGCTTTGAAATAGCTAAAAGTAGTAAAACGCACCACAAGGCCTTTATATTGTTGCTGCAAAATGTCGGTGTTTGGCTTTGAAATAGCTATAATTAGTAAAACGCATCACAATGGCTTTATATTTTTGCTGCAAAATGTTGGCGTTTGGCTTTGAAATAGCTAAAAGTAGTAAAACGCACCACAAGGGCTTTATATTGTTGCTGCAAAATGTCGGAGTTTGGCTTTGAAATAGCTAAAAGTAGTAAAACGCACCACAAGGGCTTTATATTGTTGCTGAAAAATGTTGGCGTTTGGCTTTGAAATAGCTAAAAGTAGTAAAACGCACCACAAGGGCTTTATATTGTTGCTGCAAAATGTCGGCGTTTGGCTTTGAAATAGCTAAAAGTAGTAAAACGCACCACAAGGGCTTTATATTGTTGCTGCAAAATGTCGGCGTTTGGCTTTGAAATAGCTAAAAGTAGTAAAACGCACCACAAGGGATTTATATTGTTGCTGCAAAATGTCGGCGTTTGGCTTTGAAATAGCTAAAAGTAGTAAAACGCACCACAAGGGCTTTATATTGTTGCTGCAAAATGTCGGCGTTTGGCTTTGAAATAGCTAAAAGTAGTAAAACGCACCACAAGGGCTTTATATTGTTGCTACAAAATCTCGGCGTTTGGCTTTGAAATAGCTAAAAGTAGTAAAACGCACCACAAGGGCTTTATATTATGGCTGCAAAATGTTGGCGTTTGGCTTTGAAATAGCTAAAAGTAGTAAAACGCACCACAAGGGCTTTAAATTTTTGCTGCAAAATGGCGGCGTTTGGATTTTAAATAGCTAATAGTAGTAAAACGCACCACAAGGGCTTTATATTGTTGCTGCAAAATCTCGGCGTTTGGCTTTGAAATAGCTAAAAGTAGTAAAACGCACCACAAGGCCTTTATATTGTTGCTGCAAAATGTCGGCGTTTGGCTTTGAAATAGCTAAAAGTAGTAAAACGCACCACAAGGGCTTTATATTGTTGCTGCAAAATGTCGGCGTTTGGCTTTGAAATAGCTAAAAGTAGTAAAACGCACCACAAGGGCTTTATATTATTGCTGCAAAATGTATGAGTTTTGCTTTGAAATAGATAATAGTAAAACGCACCACAAGGGCTTTATATTGTTGCTGCAAAATGTTGGCGTTTGGCTTTGAAATAGCTAAAAGTAGTAAAACGACGCATCACAAGGGCTTTATATTGTTGCTGCAAAATGTCGGCGTTTGGCTTTGAAATAGCTAAAAGTAGTAGAAACGTACTATAAGGGCTTTATATCGTTGTTGCAAAATCTCGGCGTTTGGCTTTGAAATAGCTAAAAGTAGTAAAACGCACCACAAGGGCTTTATATTGTTGCTGCAAAATGGCGGCGTTTGGCTTTGAAATAGCTAAAAGTAGTAAAACGCACCACAAGGCCTTTATATTGTTGCTGCAAAATGTCGGTGTTTGGCTTTGAAATAGCTAAAAGTAGTAAAACGCACCACAAGGGCTTTAATATTGTTGCTGCAAAATGGCGGCGTTTGGCTTTGAAATAGCTAAATAGTAAAACTCACTCATAAGGCCTTTATATTGTTGCTGCAAAATGTCGGCGTTTGGCTTTGAAATAGCTAAAAAGAGTAAAACGCACCACAAAGGCGCTTTATATTGTTGCTGCAAAATGTCGGCGTTTGGCTTTGAAATAGCTAAAAGTAGTAAAACGCACCACAAGGGCTTTTTATTGTTGCTGCAAAATGTTGGCGTTTGGCTTTGAAATAGCTAAAAATAGTACAAACGCACCACAAGGGCTTTATATTGTTGCTGCAAAATCTCGGCGTTTGGCTTTGAAATAGCTAAAGTAGTAAAACGCACCACAAGGGCTTTATATTGTTGCTGCAAAATGGCGGTGTTTGGCTTTGAAATAGCTAAAAGTAGTAAAATTGGAACACCATAAGGCCTTTATATTGTTGCTGCAAAATGTCGGCGTTTGGCTTTGAAATAGCTAAAAGTAGTAAAATACACCACAAGGGCTTTATATTGTTGCTGCAAAATGTCGGCGTTTGGCTTTGAAATAGCTAAATGTAGTAAAACGCACCACAAGGGCTTTATAGTGTTGGTGAAAAAAGAAGGCGTTTGGCTTTGAAATAGATAAAGTAGTAAAACGCACCACAAGGGCTTTATATTGTTGCTGTAAAATGTTGGCGTTTGGCTTCGAAATAGCTAAAAAAGCAAGAAAACGCACCACAAGGGCTTTATATTGTTGCTGCAAAATGTCGGCGTTTGGGTTTGTAATAGCTAAAAGTAATAAAACACACCACAAAGGATTTAAATTGTTGATTCAAAATGTAGGCGTTTGGCTTTTTAATAGATAAAAATATTAAAACACACCACAAGGGCTTTATATTGTTGCTGCAAAATGTTGGCGTTTGGTTTTGAAATAGCTAAAAGTAGTAAAAATGTACTACAAGGGCTTTGATATTGTTGCTGCAAAATGCTGGCGTTTGGCTTTGAAATGGCTAAAAGTAGTAAAACGCACCACAAGGGCTTTACATTGTTGCTGCAAAATGTCGGCGTTTGGCTTTGAAATAGCTAAAAGTAGTAAAACGCACCACAAGGCCTTTATATTGTTGCTGCAAAATGTCGGCGTTTGGCTTTGAAATAGCTAAAAGAGTAAAAAAACGCACCACAAGGGCTTTATATTGTTGCTGCAAAATGTCGGCGTTTGGCTTTGAAATATCTTAAAGTAGTAAATAGGTATCAAAAGGGCTTTATATTGTTGCTGCAATATGTTGTAGTTTGGCTTTGAAATAGCTAGCACCACAAGGGCTTTATATTGTTGCTGCAAAATGTTGGCGTTTGGCTTTGAAAAAGCCTAAAAGTAGTAAAACGCACCACAAGGGCTTTATATTGTTGCTGCAATGGCGGCGTTTGGCTTTGAAATAGCTAAAAGTAGTAAAACGCACCACAAGGGCTTTATATTGTTGCTGCAAAATGGCGGCGTTTGGCTTTGAAATAGCTAAAAGTAGTAAAACGCACCACAAGGCCTTTATATTGTTGCTGCAAAATAGTATAACAGATTATCTTTCTGTTCTATAAACTATAACATTTCTGCTGAATGTTTTTATACCTTAGGAGAACTATTTGTTTACTGAAATAAAAAATTAACAAAGGCAACAAAGACAGGTGTCGACGGTACTTGAACACCCAAACTTTGAATTGCTAGGACCGCTTTACGAACTGAGCAATTTAGTCACGCTTCCATCGAGGTATACATTGCGGGACACTTCAACTGCGTTGCGCGTTTTCGAATTTTAAAATGCTGCAGAAATCCTCATAAATTTAATAAGTTTAATTTAAATAAATTTAATCAAATTGAATTAATAAATTAAGCGAATAGACCGCAACTAAATGCCACAAACATAAACATAACAACGACAGAGACTGCTAGCTAGCTACTCGAGTTTCGCGGTTAAAGCCCATAAACCCGTTGCACTTCTGGAAAGGTAATTTGTATCACGGAAAATGTGCTATTCCGTGTGCACCTTTCTGGTATACACAAAAAATTATAAACATTGGAGCAGCATTCGTTTCCTTTACTCAAGAGTCACGCAGCAGCAGCGGAATAAATAATAGTACCGATATAACTAGGGTAAACCCACCAGTTACATGTTTTACTCTACACCCCTGGGCGCCGCGAGAGAGGGTTGCCGTAACGGGCACCCCATCCGTAGCGCAATCCACCCCTCCCTACTTTTTACTATTATACTATGTTCCTGTTTGCGATTTATATTTCGACAATACACTTATTTCATTTCTTATATGATCCTTCTCAGAATTGATTAGTCAAATCCAGACGCACCGGATTTCAGGCTGAGGTTCAGTATCAGGTATCTAGGTAATTCTATTGTGTTATTTTCACGGCTGCATGTGCCAAGGCATCTATATGACTAGTTTTTTGCATAAATACTCAATTAAGGCCAATTTAAATATATAGGTATTTGGCTCTAGTTTAAATTGGAAACTCGTTGATATTTTTTAAAATATTTTAGTCGGACGTGTTAAAGCAATTTCTATTGTATAATTAAATATCGGTTACAACCTTCACCGTATGCTCTCGAGTACACAGTTTGTCTTACCAGATATATAATTATAATTGTGATTCAAATTTTCCTTCGGTCGCCTGTCATGATAATACTTTAGGTAACAGTAGTATCAATAAACACATTTTGTGATTGCATATATGCTTAGGTATATATATATTTTCCGGCCACTGTAATCTTTCGTGGTGGAAGTGAAATGCGCGGTATGCCGCTATCGATATGCTTAGCCTAAGCCCTAGCCTTATCTGAGGTCTCTATATGAACCATACACTACTAACCTAAGTCATGTTGCTGCCGCTCCTTCTTTAAGCTGTTTTTTTCTAATGTTACAACGTCCCACCCCTAAAGGTACATGGGCCAATGCTCGAATCCATCAATCTTGTAACACTTCTTGATATTTGACCGAGATTTCTTCATTTTAAATGCAATTTAACACTTCCAGTTATTTCGTTTAAACGCAGTTTTTGGCACCTTTTCACATTATCTCCTTTCACTTGATAGGTTTTAATATTATAAGTTTTGCTAAATAGCATGAGATTTAACACAATACTAGGATTTTGTGGCATATAAATGTGGGCCAAAGGAATGTTGAAGAGCGTAAGTATAACACATGAGATGCATGTCTGGATATGCTGTAAAATCTTAGTGTTCGTTTAAGCTTTAGGTCCTTATATGAGACACACACTAAGCTTTAGACTAAACATAAAGTCGAAGATTACCGCTCTCCGAACCCCCGCACTGTTGTTCCTTTTTCTAACGTTATAACTTAACATCGCTCAGAGTTTACTTGGATAGAAATGTGCAGTACAGGGTTCCTAGCTTGGCTATGATGCCCGGACATGATTAATCTTTGACATTTTCGGTTTTCGTTGTTTGCTATATGCAATTTGGCTTTTAGGAATCTTAAATGAGAATCACGAGTATGAAATTTCTCTCCGGTGTGGCTATATGTTTTGCTTGATTTTGAACGCTGCAAAAATAATTTAAGAACCAGATGTTTCCTTGAACTTGGTATTTAAAGACTAAAAGAGGCCTGAAAAAATAAATATATATTTGTAGAAGTTGATCAGTTGGCGTCAAAACAATGCCCGATTTCAGTCGAAACTAAAATTTACTTGGTTTAGTTTGAAAGTTTAGAGCGTACCCATTTTACTCCAATTTTCACACTAATAAAACCTTGCTAGTGTTAGTAGAAATTGAAAAAATGACCGAAAAAGTTCAAACTGCTATTTTAGTCAAAAATAAACAAAAGATATTGATATTAGGTAAAATGATTATAGTGTTGTTATTGGTAACGCACGCAGTGGACTGACATTTCATCTTGAACATTATAGTGGTAGTATTGACTAACCAAGTTTTCATGATGGTAGTGCTGCTTTCACAGAAAAATGCGTGCAAAAACCGGACAGTTTTGTCTCTTACAAATGCCCGAAACAGACACAAATATCTAACGGCGAGCTAGAACAACTTAAGTCTCTTTCACTTACACTTTGCCGTAACAGATGTTGTCTCTTTCAGGTAGCTGCAAGAAACTATTGTCTCTTATAAGCAACTATCAGAGACAAATGTCTCTTACAGCTATCCGTAAGGTTTTGAAGTCTTTACGGTTGGCTTTAAGCGACTTTTGCCTTTAACGACAACGCATTACAAACTAAAATCTGTTATAACTGTGCTTAGGATATTTTTATCTCGTACGACCAGTCGTTAAAGACTTTTTTCTCCTGTGGCCAGCTCTAAAAGAGAAAAATCTCTTACGGGCGGCTGTAGGAGACTAAAATATCTTACATTTGTCTGTAAGAGATTAAAATATCTTACAATTGACTATAAGAGACAAAAATCCCTCATAGCCATTTATATGAAACTAAAATATTATACAGCCACCCTTAAGAGATTTTTGTCTTTTACGGACAGGCGTAAGAGACAAAGCTGTCCAGTTTTTTAATGCATTCTTCTGTGATATATCATAAGGACAAAATCTCCAAAGAACGTATTTAGTGCGCAAAGGCATATGTATCGATAAGGGGGCGTACGGAGAGAGTTACCACCTCCTTCAAGGGCCGAATCACTCGCCGGCTATATTAGGCATAAAACCAAATGTGTTCATTGGGGTAGTGGTGCTGTTACACTCACCAAGGGTCGGATATTCTCAGCTCACATCTATCCCTAAAGGCTCTTTACCGCCACCGCCCTTCCTCTGTCTGCCTTTGGCGCGCGGAATTTTCAGCAAAATTTAGCAAAATGGGTCAGATTGGCAAAAATTAAAGATATCGTCGGTGGGAATCTACCTCCTGATGACGTTTACCCTAGGAACATCCCCTGTCGCCCACCATCTACCCCTAAGCCGCTAGGAATTCGACACCTATTGTGTATTAAGAGAATGAATTTTGATTTGATGCTTGCTTTACTGCCTCCGTCTCTTGATATATAGCTTGACGGACTTCATATTTTTTAACACGACGTTTAAGTTTGCGGAAATTACTCATTATATTTCGATAGTGGCATATAATGACAAAATTTATCATTCGGATTAAAATCACGCGAAATTTGCTGTTATATTACCGTTGCGTAGAATAAGTAATTACTTTCTGTGTTGAATAACGTAAGTCGCTTCATTATAACAAGCACCGAATAGCATATTCAGGTAAGTCTCGAGAAGCAGTGTTTTTAGTTAAATATTAACATAGGTAAGGTCTTGAAATGTAGGCAATTCTGTTATAATTCATGCTTAGAATCACAATTTTTTCGGCCAATGTAATATTTGTGGCCAGAAATGAAATGCATGTCATGCTATTGTCGAGATGCTATAGAAGCGTAGGCCTTAGCCTAATCTATGGTCTCCTTATGAGCCATATGATAAGCCTAAGACGAGCGATTGCCTCCCCCAGAACCGCCCGTGAAGGTGACATGGGCCATGTTTCGAGCACTTTTGAACCTTAAAAACGTTAAAATACCAACAGTTACAGGGAAGCATCTTGTTCTTGTATTGATACAGTGTTCAAAATAAAAAACAAACCGCCAAAACATAGATGATCATGCCTATGATTCTTATTTAAGACTTGTAAAAGCAAAATTACATATAGCAAACAACGAAAGCCGAAACATGTCAAAGATTAATTATGGCCGGGCATCGTAGACAAGCTAAAGGGACCCTGTACTACATATTTCAGCTCCAGCATTAAACTCTGATCCAAATGGTGTACGCGGTTTGACCCATCTTACTTTTAGCAATTTAACACTCGTAAAAGCAAAATTACATATAGCAAACAACGAAAGCCGAAAAATGTCAAAGATTAATTATGGCCGGGCATCGTAGACAAGCTAAAGGAACCCTGTACTACATATTCCAGCTCCAGCATTAAACTCTGATCCAAATGGTGTACGGTGGTTGGCCCATCTTACTTTTAGCAATTTAAGACTCGCAAAAGCAAAATTACATATAGCAAACAACGAAAGCCGAATGTCACCGATTAATTATGGCCGGGCATCGTAGACAATGCTAAAGGGACCCTGTACTACATATTTCAGCTCCAGCATTAAACTCTTATCAAATGGTGTACGTGGTTTTATCGATTTTGCTTTTAGCAATTTAAGACTCGTAAAAGTAAAATTAGACATATAGCAAACAACGAAAGCCGAAAAATGTCAAAGATTAATTATAGCCGGGCATCGTAGACAAGCTAAAGGGACCCTGTACTACATATTTCAGCTCCAGCATTAAACTCTGATCCAACTGGCGTACGCGGGTTGTGCCGATCTTACTTTTAGCAATTTAAGACAAAGCAAAATTACTATATAGCAAACAACGAAAGCCAAAAAATGTCAAAGATTAATTATGGCCGGGCATCGTAGACAAGCTAGAGGGGAACCCTGAGTTACATATTTCAGCTCCAGCATTAAAACTTGGATCCAAATGGTGTACGCGGGTCTACTCATCTTACTTTTAGCAATTTAAGACTCGTAAAAGCAAAATTACATATAGCAAACAACGAAAGCCGAAAAATGTCAAAGATTAATTATGGCCGGCAGTTGAGTATATAAAGGGACGCTGTACTACATATTTCAGCTCCAGCATTAAACTCTGATCCAAATGGTGTACGCGGGTTGACCCATCTTGCTTTTAGCAATTTAAGACTCGTAAAAGCAAAATTACATATAGCAAACAACAAAAGCCTGAAAAATGTCAGATTAATCATGGCTGTACATCAACAAGCTAAAGGGACCCTGTATGACATATTTCAGCTCCAGCATTAAACTCTGATCCAAATGGTGTACGCGGGTTGACCCATCTTGCTTTTAGCAATTTAAGACTGTAAAAGCAAAATTAGATATAGCAAACAACAAAAGCCGAAAAATGTCAAAGATTAATTATGGCCGGGCATCGTAGACAAGCTAAAGGTACCCCTGACGACATATTTCAGCTCCAGCATTAACTCTGATCCAAATGGTGTACGTGAACTTTACCTATCTTACTTTTAGCAATTTATGAAGAAATTACATATAGCAAACAACGAAAGCCGAAAAATGTCAAAGATTAATTATAGCCGGGCATCTCAGAGACAAAAGGCCAAAGGGACCCCTGTATGACATATTTCAGCTCCAGCATTAAACTCTGATCCAAATGGTGTACGCGTGATGACCCATCTTACTTTTAGCAATTAAAGACGAAGAAATTACAGATAGCAAATACGTTAGCTGGAAAAACGTTAAGTATTAACTTACTGCTGGTATTAAATATAGCTAAAGGAGCGCTGTACTACATATTTTAGTTCGTAGCATTAAACTTTATTGAAAACGGTGATGGTGGTGTTTCATCATTTGGCTTTTAGCAATTGAGAACCGTAAATAAATTATATACAGCAAACAACAAAAGCCGAAAAATGTCAAAGATTAATTATGGCCGGGCATCGTAGACAAGCTAAAGGGACCCGTACGCAGTATTTCAGCTCAAGCATTAAACTCTGATCCAAATGGTGTACGCGGTCTTATCTATCTTGCTTTTAGCAATTTAAGACCGCAAAGCAAAATTACAAGAAGCGCAAAGGAATTAAAGCCGTAAAAAATGTCAGTACTAACTTAGCGGCTGGTATTTAGCAAGTGAAGCGTTGGTACGATATTTTTAGCTTTATATTAAACTTTGTTCCAAAAAGTTTACGCGGGTTGACCCATCTTACTTTTAGCAATTTAGCAACTGAAAGACAAAATTATATATAGCAAACAACGAAAGCCGAAAGGATTAAAAGAATTAATTATGGCCGGGCATCGTAGACAAGCTAAGGAATCCTGTATGACATATTTCAGACTCCAGCATTAAACTCTGATCCAAAATGGTGTACGTGGTTTATCCTAACTTGCTTTTAGCAATTTTAAGACTCGTAAAGCAAAATTACATATAGCAAACAACGAAGCCCAAAACTTACGAAATATTTAGTCATGGCCGGCCGTCGTAGCCAAGCTCAAGGGACCGGTACTACACATTTCGACCCAAGTATTAAACTCTGATCCAAATGGTGTACGCGGGTTGACCCATCTTGCTTTTAGCAATTAAAGACTCGTAAAAGCAAAATTACATATAGCAAAACAACGAAAGCCGAAAAATGTCAAAGATTAATTATGGCCGGGCATCGTGGAGACAAGCTAAAGGGACCTGTACTACATATTTCAGCTCCAGCATTAAACTCTGATCCAAATGGTGTACGCGGGTTTAATCGTCGTTTCCGCAATTCAAGACTCGTAAAAGCAAAATTACATATAGCAAACAACAAAAGCCGAAAAATGTCAAAGATTAATTACTGACCGGAGATTTAAAAGACAACGAGCGCTGGGAACTATATTTTAGCTCCAGCATTAAACTCTGATCCAAAATGGGCACCAGCTTGGTGTCTATTATCTCGCTTTTGAACAATTTAAGAAACTGTAAAGCAAAATTAGAAACATAGCAAGATGAAGTCAAAACCTTAAAAGTATTATGATGGCTGGGATTGGAACAAACCTTAAAAGGGAACTATTTAGTTGCGAGCATTAACCCTTATTCAAATGGTGTAGATGGTGGTTTATCATCTTACTTTCAGCAATTTAGACTTGGAAAAGCAAAATCACATAGGACAAGAAGTTAGCTGAAAACGTTAGAAGAATTTACAATTATTGCTGGCATTAGAAATACAGCTAAAGGGACGCTGTACTACATATTTCAGCTCCAGCATTAAACTCTGATCCAAATGGTGATCCGGATTACCCATCTTGCTTTTGGAATTAAAGACTCGTAAAAGCAAAATTACATATAGCAAACAACAAAAGCCGAAAAATGTCAAAGATTAATTATGGCCGGGCATCGTAGACAAGCTAAAGGTACCCTGTACTACATATTTCAGCTCCAGCATTAAACTCTGATCCAAATTTTGTACGCGGGTTGACCGATCTTTATTTTAGCAATTTAAGACTCGTAAAAGCATAATTACATATCTCAAACAACTAAAGCCGAAAAATGTCAAAGATTAATTATAGCCGGGCATCATCAGACAAGCTAAAGGGACCCGTACTACATATTTCAGCTCCAGCATTAAACTCTGATCCAAATGGTGTACGCGGGTTGGCCCATCTTACTTTTAGCAATTTAAGACTCGTAAAAGCAAAATTACATATAGCAAACAACGAAAGCCGAAAAATGTCAAAGATTAATTAAGGACGTGCATCGTAGACAAGCTAAAGGGACCCCTGTACTACATATTTCAGCTCCAGCATTAAACTCTGATCCAAATGGTGTACGCGGGTTGACCCATCTTGCTTTTAGCAATTTAAGACTCGTAAAAGCAAAATTACATATAGCAAACAACGAAAGCCGAAAAATGTCAAAGATTAATCATGGCCGGCCGTCGTAGCCAAGCTAAGGGACCCTGTACTACACATTTCGACCCAAGTATTAAACTCTGATCCAAATGGTGTACGCGGGTTGACCCATCTTGCTTTTAGCAATTTAAGACTCGTAAAAGCAAAATTACATATAGCAAACAACGAACGCCGAAAAATGTCAAAGATTAATTATGGCCGGGCATCGTAGACAAGCTAAAGGGACCCTGTACTACATATTTCAGCTCCAGCATTAAACTCTGATCCAAATGGTGTACGCGGGTTGACCCATCTTGCTTTTAGCAATTTAAGACTCGTAAAAGCAAAATTACATATAGCAAACAACGAAAGCCGAAAAATGTCAAAGATTAATTATGGCCGGGCATCGTAGACAAGCTAAAGGGACCCTGTACTACATATTTCAGCTCCAGCATTAAACTCTGATCCAAATGGTGTACGCGGGTTGACCCATCTTACTTTTAGCAATTTAAGACTCGTAAAAGCAAAATTATATATAGCAAACAACGAAAGCCGAAAAATGTCAAAGATTAATTATGGCCGGGCATCGTAGACAAGCTAAAGGGACCCTGTACTACATATTTCAGCTCCAGCATTAAACTCTGATCCAAATGGTGTACGCGGGTTGACCCATCTTGCTTTTAGCAATTTAAGACTCGTAAAAGCAAAATTACATATAGCAAACAACGAAAGCCGAAAAATGTCAAAGATTAATCATGGCCGGCCGTCGTAGCCAAGCTAAGGGACCCTGTACTACACATTTCGACCCAAGTATTAAACTCTGATCCAAATGGTGTACGCGGGTTGACCCATCTTGCTTTTAGCAATTTAAGACTCGTAAAAGCAAAATTACATATAGCAAACAACGAAAGCCGAAAAATGTCAAAGATTAATTATGGCCGGGCATCGTAGACAAGCTAAAGGGACCCTGTACTACATATTTCAGCTCCAGCATTAAACTCTGATCCAAATGGTGTACGCGGGTTGATCCATCTTGCTTTTCGCAATTTAAGACTCGTAAAAGCAAAATTACATATAGCAAACATCAAAAGCCGAAAAATGTCAAAGATTAATTATGGCCGGGCATCGTAGACAAGCTAAAGGGACCCTGTACTACATATTTCAGCTCCAGCATTAAACTCTGATCCAAATGGTGTACGCGGGTTGACCCATCTTGCTTTTAGCAATTTAAGACTCGTAAAAGCAAAATTACATATAGCAAACAACGAAAGCCGAAAAATGTCAAAGATTAATTATGGCCGGGCATCGTAGACAAGCTAAAGGGACCCTGTACTACATATTTCAGCTCCAGCATTAAACTCTGATCCAAATGGTGTACGCGGGTTGACCCATCTTACTTTTAGCAATTTAAGACTCGTAAAAGCAAAATTACATATAGCAAACAACGAAAGCCGAAAAATGTCAAAGATTAATTATGGCCGGGCATCGTAGACAAGCTAAAGGGACCCTGTACTACATATTTCAGCTCCAGCATTAAACTCTGATCCAAATGGTGTACGCGGGTTGACCCATCTTGCTTTTAGCTATTTAAGACTCGTAAAATCAAAATTACATATAGCAAACAACGAAAGCCGAAAAATGTCAAAGATTAATTATGGCCGGGCATCGTAGACAAGCTAAAGGGACCCTGTACTACATATTTCAGCTCCAGCATTAAACTCTGATCCAAATGGTGTACGCGGGTTGACCCATCTTGCTTTTAGCAATTTAAGACTCGTAAAAGCAAAATTACATATAGCAAACAACAAAAGCCGAAAAATGTCAAAGATTAATTATGGCCGGGCATCGTAGACAAGCTAAAGGGACCCTGTACTACATATTTCAGCTCCAGCATTAAACTCTGATCCAAATGGTGTACGCGAGTTGACCCATCTTGCTTTTAGCAATTTAAGACTCGTAAAAGCAAAATTACATATAGCAAACAACGAAAGCCGAAAAATGTCAAAGATTAATTATGGCCGGGCATCGTAGACAAGCTAAAGGGGACCCTGTACTACATATTTCAGCTCCAGCATTAAACTCTGATCCAAATGGTGTACGCGGGTTGGCCCATCTTACTTTTAGCAATTTAAGACTCGTAAAAGCAAAATTACATATAGCAAACAACGAAAGCCGAAAAATGTCAAAGATTAATTATGGCCGGGCATCGTAGACAAGCTAAAGGGACCCTGTACTACATATTTCAGCTCCAGCATTAAACTCTGATCCAAATGGTGTACGCGGGTTGACCCATCTTGCTTTTAGCTATTTAAGACTCGTAAAAGCAAAATTACATATAGCAAACAACGAAAGCCGAAAAATGTCAAAGATTAATTATGGCCGGGCATCGTAGACAAGCTAAAGGGACCCTGTACTACATATTTCAGCTCCAGCATTAAACTCTGATCCAAATGGTGTACGCGGGTTGACCCATCTTGCTTTTAGCAATTTAAGACTCGTAAAAGCAAAATTACATATAGCAAACAACAAAAGCCGAAAAATGTCAAAGATTAATTATGGCCGGGCATCGTAGACAAGCTAAAGGGACCCTGTACTACATATTTCAGCTCCAGCATTAAACTCTGATCCAAATGGTGTACGCGAGTTGACCCATCTTGCTTTTAGCAATTTAAGACTCGTAAAAGCAAAATTACATATAGCAAACAACGAAAGCCGAAAAATGTCAAAGATTAATTATGGCCGGGCATCGTAGACAAGCTAAAGGGACCCTGTACTACATATTTCAGCTCCAGCATTAAACTCTGATCCAAATGGTGTACGCGGGTTGACCCATCTTACTTTTAGCAATTTAAGACTCGTAAAAGCAAAATTACATATAGCAAACAACGAAAGCCGAAAAAATGTCAAAGATTAATTATGGCCGGGCATCGTAGACAAGCTAAAGGGACCCTGTACTACATATTTCAGCTCCAGCATTAAACTCTGATCCAAAATGGTGTACGCGGGTTGACCCATCTTGCTTTTAGCTATTTAAGACTCGTAAAAGCAAAATTACATATAGCAAACAACGAAAGCCGAAAAATGTCAAAGATTAATTATGGCCGGGCATCGTAGACAAGCTAAAGGGACCCTGTACTACATATTTCAGCTCCAGCATTAAACTCTGATCCAAATGGTGTACGCGGGTTACCCATCTTGCTTTTAGCAATTTAAGACTCGTAAAAGCAAAATTACATATAGCAAACAACAAAAGCCGAAAAAATGTCAAAGATTAATTATGGCCGGGCATCGTAGACAAGCTAAAGGGACCCTGTACTACATATTTCAGCTCCAGCATTAAACTCTGATCCAAATGGTGTACGCGAGTTGACCCATCTTGCTTTTAGCAATTTAAGACTCGTAAAAGCAAAATTACATATAGCAAACAACGAAGGGAAAAAAGAAAAAAAAGAAAAAAAAAAAAAAACAACTTAGAAAAACCTCAGAAATCGAACAAGTATAAACCATCAGACGGGGACCCAGAAAAAACAAAAAACAACAAAAAAAAAATCGCGCGGCCGGACAAAGAGGGAGAAAAAAGACAAGGGACACCAGCAATAAGACTGTAAAAGCAAAATTACATATAGCAAACAACGAAAGCCGAAAAATGTCAAAGATTAATTATGGCCGGGCATCGTAGACAAGCTAAAGGGACCCTGTACTACATATTTCAGCTCCAGCATTAAACTCTGATCCAAATGGTGTACGCGGGTTGACCCATCTTACTTTTAGCAATTTAAGACTCGTAAAAGCAAAATTACATATAGCAAACAACGAAAGCCGAAAAATGTCAAAGATTAATTATGGCCGGGCATCGTAGACAAGCTAAAGGGACCCTGTACTACATATTTCAGCTCCAGCATTAAACTCTGATCCAAATGGTGTACGCGGGTTGACCCATCTTGCTTTTAGCTATTTAAGACTCGTAAAAGCAAAATTACATATAGCAAACAACGAAAGCCGAAAAATGTCAAAGATTAATTATGGCCGGGCATCGTAGACAAGCTAAAGGGACCCTGTACTACATATTTCAGCTCCAGCATTAAACTCTGATCCAAATGGTGTACGCGGGTTGACCCATCTTGCTTTTAGCAATTTAAGACTCGTAAAAGCAAAATTACATATAGCAAACAACAAAAGCCGAAAAATGTCAAAGATTAATTATGGCCGGGCATCGTAGACAAGCTAAAGGGACCCTGTACTACATATTTCAGCTCCAGCATTAAACTCTGATCCAAATGGTGTACGCGGGTTGACCCATCTTGCTTTTAGCAATTTAAGACTCGTAAAAGCAAAATTACATATAGCAAACAACGAAAGCCGAAAAATGTCAAAGATTAATTATGGCCGGGCATCGTAGACAAGCTAAAGGGACCCTGTACTACATATTTCAGCTCCAGCATTAAACTCTGATCCAAATGGTGTACGCGGATTGACCCATCTTGCTTTTAGCAATTTAAGACTCGTAAAAGCAAAATTACATATAGCAAACAACGAAAGCCGAAAAATGTCAAAGATTAATCATGGCCGGCCGTCGTAGCCAAGCTAAGGGACCCTGTACTACACATTTCGACCCAAGTATTAAACTCTGATCCAAATGGTGTACGCGGGTTGACCCATCTTGCTTTTAACAATTTAAGACTCGTAAAAGCAAAATTACATATAGCAAACAACGAAAGCCGAAAAATGTCAAAGATTAATCATGGCCGGCCGTCGTAGCCAAGCTAAGGGACCCTGTACTACACATTTCGACCCAAGTATTAAACTCTGATCCAAATGGTGTACGCGGGTTGACCCATCTTGCTTTTAGCAATTTAAGACTCGTAAAAGCAAAATTACATATAGCAAACAACGAAAGCCGAAAAATGTCAAAGATTAATTATGGCCGGGCATCGTAGACAAGCTAAAGGGACCCTGTACTACATATTTCAGCTCCAGCATTAAACTCTGATCCAAATGGTGTACGCGAGTTGACCCATCTTGCTTTTAGCAATTTAAGACTCGTAAAAGCAAAATTACATATAGCAAACAACGAAAGCCGAAAAATATCAAAGATTAATTATGGCCGGGCATCGTAGACAAGCTAAAGGGACCCTGTACTACATATTTCAGCTCCAGCATTAAACTCTGATCCAAATGGTGTACGCGGGTTGACCCATCTTGCTTTTAGCAATTTAAGACTCGTAAAAGCAAAATTACATATAGCAAACAACGAAAGCCGAAAAATGTCAAAGATTAATTATGGCCGGGCATCGTAGACAAGCTAAAGGGACCCTGTACTACATATTTCAGCTCCAGCATTAAACTCTGATCCAAATGGTGTACGCGGGTTGACCCATCTTGCTTTTAGCAAATTAAGACTTGTAAAAGCAAAATTACATATAGCAAACAACGAAAGCCGAAAAATGTCAAAGATTAATTATGGCCGGGCATCGTAGCCAAGCTAAAGGGACCCTGTACTACACATTTCGACCCAAGTATTAAACTCTGATCCAAATGGTGTACGCGGGTTGACCCATCTTGCTTTTAGCAATTTAAGACTCGTAAAAGCAAAATTACATATAGCAAACAACGAAAGCCGAAAAATGTCAAAGATTAATTATGGCCGGGCATCGTAGACAAGCTAAAGGGACCCTGTACTACATATTTCAGCTCCAGCATTAAACTCTGATCCAAATGGTGTACGCGGGTTGACCCATCTTACTTTTAGAAATTTAAGACTCGTAAAAGCAAAATTACATATAGCAAACAACGAAAGCCGAAAAATGTCAAAGATTAATCATGACCGGGCATCGTAGCCAAGCTAAAGGGACCCTGTACTACACATTTCGACCCAAGTATTAAACTCTGATCCAAATGGTGTACGCGGGTTGACCCATCTTACTTTTAACAATTTTGTTTTATAAAATAGGGCCTTTCTTTGTATTATTTTTCTCTTTAAAAATGCCCAGTTTGCTTCAGAAACTAGTTTATACTTTTATGACTGTGTTTCTACCCAGCATCTACTTCCCAATCCCAAAGCATGACGAATGCTTGTTCAAACGTAACTAGGAAATTTTAAGAATCTTTGATTGTAATATTATAGTGAAGGCGTTAGCTGTTTTAGCGTGATCAATGCTTACTGTTTTGACACACCTACGACAACCATACTCAAAATTTTAATACTACAATGTGTAGTTTTTATGAAAAAGTTTTTCAATTTATTGCTAACAATCATCACCAAACTATATATTGTTTCTGAAATCGAAGCACTGGAACTTTGGAAAAATATCAATAGAAATTTGGGCCCATGTCAACTTTAGGGCCCGGGATTTAATGCATGCCATGCCGTTCTCGATATACTAAGCCTAAGCCTTAGTCTTAGACTAAGCTAAGGTTTGTATATGAGCCCTGTACTAAGCCTAAGACTAAGTCGGGGGGTTGCCGCCCCCGAACCCCCCGCTCTAAGCTGTTTTTTTTCTAACGTTACAACGTCCGGCCCCGAAAGTTGACTTGGGCCCAAATTTGCTCTTTAAGGGGACTAAAGAGTTGCAAATTTTAGACGTTCTAGCGTCGTCTTCCGCCGCGCGCCCGTGATCTTCCTCTCGCTGTACCACCGCCACGACCTACAACGTATTCACAGCCATTTAATTATAAAAAATTGTTGCTTTCTTACAATCACGTATTGCTGCTGAGTTTGCAACTGAACAAACTAGCTTGTTGCTTAAGCGTCCTCGCAGTCAGAGCATATATAAAAAACGCACTTCCTTTCCTACGATAACGTATTGCTGAGTGTAACACTGCACAATGGTATACGGTTTGTCCATTTGGTGCCAGTAGGCCCGAAATAGTTAAAAGAACGGGACACCTTCAACGATTGATTTCTACATTTGGATACAATTTTACAGATATTTATATTTATAAATTTGAATAGATATTTTGTATTTCTATGCGTATTAAGGCTGTGCAGAACGTGAACGATATACAACAAACTATAAAACACATTTGCTCAAAATATACACAATTTGTGATAAATTTGCAGAAATAAATGAAATGGCATAAGCAAAAATTTATATGTTTTCATGCATCGTTCACAGTAAACCAAATAAGCTACATGGTACATCGATATTTTACTAACGATAAAGATTCCGGTTTCTACTTGAAATTTTAGCGAATATAAGAACCAGCGAATAAGAACCAGCAAAGATAAGAACCAGCGATAAAATTTTTCTAAATTGTGATAAAACCTAAATACCTTTAGCCGCCGCTGCGCCGTGTTTACCGCCTCTGCCTGTTTTGGTTGCTGGTTTACCGCTGCCTCGTTCACCCCTGGTGCCTTTCGCTTTTCCTTTCATAGCTTCCTTACCGTTTTCCCCACCACCCCCACCTCCTCCGAACCCACCAAGATCGCCGAGATCTCCTAAACCAGCGTCATCACCACCCAAAGCTTCTTGGTCTTCATCTTCTCCGCCAACAATCTCTTGCCCTAAAATAAGATTTATGAAATACCAATGCATCGTTCATCTATCATTGTTGCCATTGTTTCAAATACATATCGCTACGGTGTTAAACCGTTGTAATAAAAGACACATTGCCTCTAGTGTATAAAATGACCGACCAAAAATTCTAGCCGAACCAAACGAACGAATACTTTAATATAGGGTTGAAAATGTGACCCATGGGTCCACTTTATGAGATTTTGCTGGAGGACAACGCGAGTCAGTGCTCAAGTGCTTGAAGCTCGGCACGCAGTGTCCCTCAGTATGTCAGGGTTGTATGCCAACACGTTCTGCAGATGTTGTTCAATGGGTTGGGTTGACTTGACTGGAACGGTAAATAAAACGTTATTTAGTTCATTGTCCTACAACCGAGTTAAAACTTGTACGGTCGCTTATCTTCAATGACTTTCGGGCTTAGTCACAATAGTCTTATGTCATTGTTTCTAGTATTTGCTGCGATACCTATCCATGGCGTAGCCAGGAATACTACCCTTGTTATTCAGCTTTATTAATAGTAGTTAACCGTCGGTACACGAGCAAACCATGGCAAAATTTACACTATGTCGATACCGAAAGACTAAATTAGCAGAGTCAATTCTGAGCTACATAGCACATAAGCCTTTGGAAAATCAGATTGTAAATCACTTTCGGGGTTTAGTCACAATAGTCTTATGTCAATGTTTCAAGTATCTGCTGCGATACCTATCTATGGCGTAACCTGGAGTCCTACTATTATTACTCAGGTTCATCAATAGTAGTTAGCGTCGGTTCACGAAACCATGGCAAAACTTACACTATGTTGATACCCCCTCCATATATTCGCCACCGTCTTGTCCACCACCCGCTGTATCAGCCATCGAGTCTAAAAAACGTTTAACGATTCTTCTGTCTATACCGTACCCTCTGCTAAAGTCCCCGTGATATAATCGCCACTGTCCTCAGTTGTATCAGCCATAGAGTCTAAAAACGTTTAATTATTCTTCTGCCTATACCTTACCCTCTGCTAAAGTCCCCTCCATATATTCGCAACTGTCCTGCCCACCATCCGTTGTATCAGCCATCGATTCTAAAAACGTTTAATGATTCTTCTGTCTATACCGTACCCTCTGCTAAAGTCCCCGCGATATAATCGCCACTGTCCTCAGTTGTATCAGCCATGGAGTCTAAAAACGTTTAATTATTCTTCTGCCTATACCTTACCCTCTGCTAAAGTCCCCTCCATATATTCGCAACTGTCCTGCCCACCATCCGTTGTATCAGCCATCGATTCTAAAAACGTTTAATGATTCTTCTGTCTATACCGTACCCTCTGCTAAAGTCCCCTCGATATAATCGCCACTGTCCTCCATTGTATAAGCCATCGAATCTAAAAACGTTTAATGATTCTTCTTCCTGTGCCTTACCCTCTGCTAAAGTCTCTACCATATGTTAGCAACTGTCCTGCCCATCACCCGTTGTATCAGCCACCGAGTCTAAAAACTTTTAATAATTCTTCTGCCTATTCCTTACCGTCTGCTAAGGTCCGCTCCATATATTCGCAACTGTCCTGCCCACCATCCGTTGTATCAGCCATCGATTCTAAAAACGTTTAATGATTCTTCTGTCTATACCGTACCCTCTGCTAAAGTCCCCTCGATATAATCGCCACTGTCCTCCATTGTATAAGCCATCGAATCTAAAAACGTTTAATGATTCTTCTTCCTGTGCCTTACCCTCTGCTAAAGTCTCTACCATATGTTAGCAACTGTCCTGCCCATCACCCGTTGTATCAGCCACCGAGTCTAAAAACTTTTAATAATTCTTCTGCCTATTCCTTACCCTCTGCTAAAGTCCCCTCCATATATTCGCAACTGTCCTGCCCACCATCCGTTGTATCAGCCATCGATTCTAAAAACGTTTAATGAATCTTCTGTCTATACCGTACCCTCTGCTAAAGTCCCCTCGATATAATCGCCACTGTCCTCCATTGTATAAGCCATCGAATCTAAAAACGTTTAATGATTCTTCTTCCTGTGCCTTACCCTCTGCTAAAGTCTCTACCATATGTTAGCAACTGTCCTGCCCATCACCCGTTGTATCAGCCATCGATTCTAAAAGCCGCCAAGAGCCGCCAAGCCGCCTGAAGACGCCGCAAGGCTTATCTGACTGCTTTGCAACGACATCTGGCGTGCCACAAGGCGATACTTTAGCACCATTCCTGTTCATCGTCGTCCTTGATGTTGTCTTGCGGCGATCATACGAAAGCACCGACGCCTATGTAATCCGTACCAGGCAAAGCTCCCGTCACCCGGCTATTTATTTGCCCTTCTTGGCGTACGCAGACGACGTCGCTAATTTGTCCCCGAATCCTGAAGCGGCACAACGGGTTCTGACCAGATTCAGCACAGAGTCAGCAGCTGCCGGATTAAGCATCAGTGGTAGCAAAACCAGAGTGATGCACATCGGCACCACGCAAACGCCGGATTTGCAGCTTCCAGATGGTGAACGTATATCGGCTTGCCGTGACTTCGAATACCTCGGCTGCAAAGTGCTCAATGTTGACAGTCAATTCAGAGAACGACGGGGCTTGGCGTGGGTTGCCGCAAAGAAATTAACATCAATCTTCAACTCTGAAGTGACCGATGCAGTCAAAATCAAGTTGTTTCGAGCCGCAGTAGAGTCTGTGCTTACCTATGGACTTGAAACTATACCGATAACCGCTTCGAGAGCTCTCAACGTCAACGCAGCATACCGTGCACTGCTCCGATATGCGCTTGGGGTGCATTATCCTACAATACTTTCAAACGACGAGCTCGACCGACGCTGCCAACTTCCACCGCTAACAACCATCCTCCAGCAAAAACGCCTTGCCCTAATTGGACATACTGCTAGAGCATCGATTCGTGCTACACCGACGCCTCTCGCAATTGCGTTGCAACATCAACCTCAGGAGCGTTTTCGAAGAGGAATGGCTCAGCTCAGAACACTACCGGCAACATTTCAAGCCGATTTGGACCTTTGTGGAATATCATATAACGAAGCAAAGACCATGCCAAAGAAACAATTCAAAGCTATGCTTAGCCGCTTACGCGTGTAGTTGTGACGTTGACCCGTTAATGGACTATTGTGTATCGCTGTCAATAACAATTGATAGCTAGTAATGATGATGATTCTAAAAGCGTTTAATGATTCTTCTGTCTATACCGTACCCTCTGCTAAAGTCCCCTCGATATAATCGCCACTGTCCTCCATTGTATAAGCCATAGAATCTAAAAACGTTTAATGATTCTTCTGCCTGTCCCTTACCCTCTGCTAAATCCCCTCCATATGTTCGCAACTGTCCTGCCCATCACCCGTTGTATCAGCCATCGAGCCTAAAAACTTTTAATGATTCTTCTGCCTATTCCTTACCGTCTGCTAAAGTCTTCTCTGTATATTTGCCACTGTCTTGTTCACTACCCATTGTATCAGCCTTTGATTCTAAAAAACATTTAATGATTCTGCTGCCTATGCCTTACCTTTTGCTAAACTCCCCTCCGTATATTCGCCACCGTCTTGTTCACCGCCCACTGTATCAGTTTTTTCACTAGCTTCCAATTTTGGTATTGATTTGCGACGAAGCTCTTGCTTGATCGGCTGTTTTGCAGCTAATTTTTCAGCCAAAAAGTGTTTCGGTTTTTTCAGAGCCACTGGCGGCCTACTATCTCGTCGCATTGTACTTGCCCATGGAAGTCGAGACGATATCTCGTATTTGAATCGGCCGAATTGAGACGCTTCTCTGTCATCGCCAAGCGGTCTACTGCCCTGCAAAAAAATTCATTTAAACATTACCCACTTGATTAACATATTACACATATGAATGATTTTAAGCAACACAGAATATTGAAATCGAAATCCCTATGTAATAAACGTTTCCTAAATCGCACTCACGTGTCAAAATGCATAATGCAAGAACATTATGGCCTATCTACGCATCCTGACATTAAGTCATACTACTCCGTTTTCAAGAGGCTCCTATGCCTTCGCCTCTTCATTATTGGGCTCATGCTGCGTTAACGCCCACTCCGTTTTCATGAGGCTCCTATGCCTTCGCCTCTCCATTATTGGGCTCATACTGCGTTAACGCCCACTCAGTTTTCAAGAGGCTCCTATGCCTTCGCCTATCCATTATTGGGCTCATACTGCGTTAACGCCCACTCCGTTTTGAAGAGGCTCCTATGCCTTCGTCTCTCTATTATTGGGCTCATACTGCGTTAACGCCCACTCCGTTTTCAAGAGGCTCCTATGCCTTCGCCTCTCCATTATTGGGCTCATACTGCGTTAACGCCCACTCCGTTTTCAAGAGGCTCCTATGCCTTCGCCTCTCCATTATTGGGCTCATACTGCGTTAACGCCCACTCCGTTTTCAAGAGGCTCCTATGCCTTCGCCTCTCCATTATTGGGCTCATACTGCGTTAACGCCCACTCCGTTTTCAAGAGGCTCCTATGCCTTCGCCTCTCCATTATTGGGCTCATACTGCGTTAACGCCCTCGCGGCAGCTTGACAGCCGTCATCGCGAAGAACCAACTGGCCACTCTTCAAATGAACTCCATTGGAAAAGCTAACGTTTTTGCTAATCGTAGCAATATTCTTGCGTTTTTAAAACTAATCACTTATACTACACGAGCTTCAATCTAGGATAAACTTCACTGTAAAATGCAAACTACCGTTTTCCAACTTGGCAGTGATTAAATTGCACAAATGTCGAGCGTTGGGTATCGAGCGTGAAAGCCTCGGCCATTAACAATTTTCGGCATTAGCCAAACTACTGTTTGATGAAACCTCCAAACTGCCAAGATATACTGTGGTCGTTTATGTCGTTAATGCTTCGGAACAGCTAAGCAAAAGCTATGTCGCTCATTTCATACTATGTGTATGCTATATGTGCATATGAATATATATTTATTAAACAAAGAGTGCATTAGAGAAGAGTATGACACTTTCCTGCAGTCTAATGTTTGCCCCTGTTTGATGACACGAGCCTTTTCGCCCTGACCCCACAGTTTTAGGCTGGTCGTCATGCACAGACCCTTCTCGCCCGCTGTAAGAGGTATCTCTCTTCCTCCATTTTTGTGGGGGTAGGTCGGACCCCCAGTTTTGCGGTGCATCAGTTGAGTCGCTAGATGCTTATAAACCGGCCTGCTTAAAACTGGGGGGCCGACCTACCTCCTCCACAAAACTGGGGTTCCGAGCTATCCCTCGTTAAACTGGGGGGCATGCTGTGCATGACGACCCCTCCCCCAAAAAAAAGTGGGGGCCAAACATGAAACAAGGGTTAACATATGAGTGCTGGGAAGTGTAATAGTTTTCTCTAATATGCTCTTGATTAAACTAATACGCGTCAATGATTAATGATACATTGCATATTTGGCTGTTGCCCAACACTTCATCGTAACTAGTTTGACCAGTTTGTCTAGGTGATGATGCAACATTTTAGCCGTTCCACAATATACGTTGTAATGTAAGTTCTTCAATTCCAAATAGACCGCGTAATACATTATTTCGAACAACTGTTGAAGTAGCAGTTTGCGAATATTAAATTTGTATTTGTAATATGATAAGCTTTTCGCAGTCACCCGTACATTGGCTGCCGGTCAGTCGCTGAGTCGTTGGTCGACCGTTCGACTTCAAATCCGGCAGCTGCAACTAATAAGAAGAAGTAAGCAACTAAGAAATCGAAGCTTACCAATTATAAGATGCCAAGAAGTGTTGAGTGATAAACGAACACAGGCAAAAATAAAATCGCTAGTAAAACTCTATTTTTGGCCAATTTTTATGGGCTATCAACACAGTGTAAACAGAAACATCCCAAACCGTGGGCCTTACCATCACCACCCTTTGAGATAATACTGTTGCCCTCTAGATTATTTATATTTGCCGTTGAAAGCCGAAAACTTACCATACTTGTCATCGTCGATATTTCACCATGCTTCAACGGGTCAATCGCTTTGCTATAATCTGGATCAGCTGGTGTTTTTGCGTATCGATTAAACTCTGGGTCGGTACCGCCACATCCAATAAACCAGCCTGGTGCTTGAGCCCCAGGTTGACCGATGTAAGCGGCAGAATCACGCGATGTTTGAAGATACCGCATCATAATACATACAAGCAGCTGAAAAAAGTGGTATATGGATTTGACAGAAGTCGTCTTTTTAGCGTTTTAAGCAAAACGTGGCTATCAATATGCTTGTTTGTCACAGCCATGTTTTGCCTACAAAGCTAAAAAGACCATAATAATATAAGGAAACAGTTATTAAAACCCTATGGGTAACCCTATGGG
Source organism: Trileptium ribeirensis (assembly GCA_030248225.1). Taxonomy (NCBI): domain Eukaryota; kingdom Metazoa; phylum Nematoda; class Enoplea; order Enoplida; family Thoracostomopsidae; genus Trileptium; species Trileptium ribeirensis. Next base: position 17,713 of record JASANE010002567.1, on the reverse strand, counting down.
TAACCCTATGGGTAACTACAACCATTAATCATTGCGTTAGATTTTGAGTATGTGCGACTAAACTTAAACTGTGCCCACAGACTATGCGACTTTGATATATTGAAAAAAGACCTTAACCAACTCCATTTACTCAAAAATTAGCTTTTTTCGGTTATGCGAACATCAAAATAGTTAATGAACGAACTCGAACAATGACTAACAAACTACAAGACCCTTATGCCGTCCAATTTACATTGAATTTGTTGGCAAACAGAGATAGAATCCTGATTCAAAATTAATAAAAGCCTTGGAACTGCCATCAACTAATTTCAAATCCTTACTTCTGCGCTAGCAATGAACCAAATCACATTTCTTAACTCTTCAAGAGCAATGGTTGTCGAATTGGAAATCGGGGTCAGTGGGCGCAAGTTAGGTTTCGTCACGTAATTAGTTTGCAATATGTAGCTGGTATATTTATTGTATAACTTCGAACTGTCCCATGTATACAGGGCGTTTTAAGTCTATTGCACTACGGTTTCTACGGAAACTACGGTTTCTACGGTTTCAAAGTGTGGCAAAAATACTAAAATCTATTTTTCATTAACTGCAGAATAATAATATTTTATACTGATACTTATTTGCGGTACTAGTCCTGAATTTTATTACAACAACGGTCATAACTCAAGCGAATTAACGGGTTTGCTTAATTTTTATTTGCGTTTGATGCGATTAAACGATTAAACATTGCAAAATGTCGATAATTACATTGCGCTCAGACTTCTTCTATATTTTCGAAAGAAATACCCAAATTAAATTCAAAAATTACTTCGGTTCATGACATGATAACAAGACAAAATTTTTTGATATTTCATGTATCTATAGGCTATCTGATAATATCATCGAGACTGTCCTATAACAGCATTTAAACTAGCAAATAAACTGTTCAAAACACCAACTTTGAGCCTAAATGCTGTACATTTGATTACAAATTAAGCTTGGCAGTTCATCGCCTAACGCATTTAAACTTATGCACGAGTAAAATTAACCTGCGCCCATCGGCTATCCTATTTTGTAATAGACCATAGCGAACCTGAAACCGTTGTTACGAAACAAATGCGGAAATTTCATCGATTTTCCGATAACAGACGGTGGTAAAATCACAAGAACAAAAAGTGCCAAAAATTTGTGTACGAACAGAATTTGACGATTTTGAATTTGCATGGAAAACTGTAATCTAATTCCTAACAGCTTTTGATTTGCATTTGTCTCTGTTCGCGAACATATTTAACGTAATACTGTCGTCTTGAATTAATCGGTCCCTTGGTTTAGTTAGCAGTGTTCGCCAACAAAGCCATTGAATCCAAATCCGGTAGATTTGCGTTCGCAAAATATTCGGAAATTATCGTCGAATTTCCGCGAACACAAATTTGCCGGATTACTATGACAGAGCTGTGTGTTCGCGGACAGTCTTGCGTCGGATTACGCTTCACCAAAAACCGACTGTTGATGCGTTAAGTTTACTGTTGCAATAAGCATTTAAGCTTTGAGGATTTAAACTAGCGAATAATGTGTTCAAAGCACCAACTTTGAGCCAAAATTCTGTACATTTTATCACAAAAGCTTGGTCATATATCGCTTGCGTTTATAGTGCATGTCTTACTTACTATACGGCGAAATTATGCTATTTCGTTGATCCACACGCAGAGGTGTGATTTCAAATAAACGGCTCAAACAGTTTTCTGGTCCAGATCAGACTATTGTTGGTGCTGTCACTTGTCCCTTGACTATAAATTAAAAACTTGATGTCGTAGTTGGCTAAACAGTGATCATATATCCCGAAGATTGCAAAGCCAGTATTGCACTTTATTGATCTAACCAATCACTTGCATTATTATGGCCAGTTTTATGATCTCGCGGCAAATAGAAAGTATTCTGAGAGAATGATTAAAAATAATAGCATGCTTGGTGCTTTACCTGGTTAGGTAGAATGAATGTTTCTCTTAAAAAATTACTATACCGACCAGCTAAACTATATCCAAGCTATGTATTTGAAGCAAAATCATTACCTTTGTACCAAAGTTCACCCAAGTAAGAATCATGAAGATGCGAAGATACCGTTCAAACGAATACTTAAGAGCCTCAGGACACGACTGATGAGCAATTTCGTCCTGGTTCTTATTCTAAAAATTGAATAGGTACAACACTATTATACTATTGTGTAAATAAACAAAATAAAAATTTTAGACATAACAAGATCGAGCAGTTGGGCTCTAGAATGAAAATTCGAACATCTAAAATACATTTAAGTAACCACTGCTGATTAAAAAAGCTGATTTCGAAATGAGGTATACCTAAATAGTGGTCCCTAGGCGAGTCAAGATTCTGGCAATATATATGCCCATCTGCGGCATCTTTCTTGTGCCACTTAAAAGCAACCAAACTGAATTAGCAATATACTTGTACGCGGGTTGATGATAGTTTTAGATTTTGCATGTTTAGGTACTAAATTATCACATAACTTGGTTATCCTTGCGGCCGAATTAAGCCACGAAACTGAACAGCCGAAATCAAGTGCTAAGACTAAAACAGACAGAAAACTTGTCTTTCGTTAAACTTGAAATGCCGAAATCACAACGGTGATCTATAAGGGTGAAATTATTTGCAGAAAATTGTGTTTTCTCGATTCCAGGTATAAATCTAACAAAAACCTAAATAAATTACAGCAAGAGTAGATGATAGTGGAGCATGTTGAAGGCAATTTTCGTAGTTTTCACATCTTCGACAGCATAACGTCGCAGTTGCTTTCGGCCTTGCCACGTCCATCCAAGTTTGTAACCCGCTGTGTGGGTCATAAACTTGACCCAGCCCTCAGTCTCGTGGACCGCCGGCTTGGATCCCATCATGTTCATGGACAATCGGCCAATCGGATTAGCTTACAATGTTATTAGACCACAACAGCCCAGCCAGGTTCGTAGATGACAAAAATGCTGAAACCCAGGCCATTGAACACCAAACTCACATTCTTGAGGTTCTTGAGTATAAAAATTAAACACAACTATCCGCCGAATTGTGGTGTGATGAAGATTATTGTTAAATTATCGAATTGTGTAGTAGAATTCCGTGCAGAAACCTGGACGTTTCAATTTGGCAGCCAAAAACCTAGCGGTACAAATTTGGTGTTCAAAAATTGAATTTGAAGACTATCTGAATTGGGTGATCCAAATGCATGAGTGGCGTATAAACTTGGTTCCCAAAAACATAACTATGGCCCACAATGCGGGACAGAAATCGGAGTCAAATCCTTAAATTGTTGGTCAAAAACCACACCTTATGCGAGCGTCGATATGATAAAGATGATGAGTGTCACACTGTTTAGCTGAGTCTACTATAATCGACTTTTGGTAAAAGGATTGAAAAAATGTGAGAAAAAAACGCCTATAATCAATGGTCTGTTCTAATTACTGGCAGCAAACGTATTACCACAAATGGTACATTTTGAAAAAATTTGTATTAAAACTGAATGCAATTTAAAAAAATAAAATCAAATTTATAAAATTTCATAAATATATAACTCATAAATTTATTCATAAAATTTTTGTCTGGTTTCAGTTTTATAAAGAATTGCTTTCAATATGGTGCCGAACTCAACGAAAATTGCCAACTTGTTTTAAGATATGAAAGTTTGTTGTGGATTTAAATAGGGCTTGTTTAGTTTGGCCAATACCAAAGTACTAATCGTTACGATCAGACGTGATTTACGACGGAACAATTATGTAAAAAATTTGATCTCGAACCAAAAAACGAATCCTTATGGAATGTTGATCGCTAGAGTATCATTTGTTGAAAATTTAGTAAATTGTTAAATTCTTGGTTTGATAAGTATAAAAGAGAAAATTTCTTTTATTATAATATTTTTATATATGCTTATTTTTGATTTTGCCATTTTTCTTATAAACAATTCTTCGAATCATTTTCTATCTATATTATACTTCATAACGCCAGTTTTCGTATAAATCGTTTATTTCAAAATAACAAGGGTTTGGCTAGATGGGGTGAAGGTTAAGTTTACATTCAAATTTGAATTTTAAGCATCTGAGATGGCTTAGTTTACCCACGGCTAAAGTTTCCACTACAGATTTGAATACTATTAAGCCTAAAATTTGCAAATTATAGTTATATTTAGAAACATCTTATTTAACGTAACCTTCATGTTGCTCAACTTATAGTCTGACGCATGGGGCTTTGGCTGGATAAAACTTCCACATGGTGGTTCCTTCATAGCGTGAACTCTGAATTATATATATTAGGTGCTACGCTGTGACCGGTGGATTGAAACAGGCAGTTTAGGTCGAAAAATAGTAAAAAAGCTGCGTAAAGCTATAGAGTAATGCGGCGTTCACGTTATAATGTCCCCAACGTTTGGAACCTATGTACCCCACACAGTGTCACACACACTGTTGACAACAGGGTGTCTTAGACACCCCCATGTTTTTAATAAATTTTTTCAACGGTAGCTAGTTACGCGTATTACCACTTGCCGACAGTGTCAGGCACACCGTGTCTTCTGGCAGTTTTATTGACACTTTTCGGAATTATTTGAGCAATGTTCATATGGGCTAGATACAAATATCGAGAATTTAGGAAAAACTCCACAGGACAGTTGACTAATAAACCGCATTCGCTACAGACGGCGTCCGTTATAGTTAATTCGCGCCAAATTGGTAGCTAAGGGTGTGTACGACACTGTCTAGAAAAAATTTAGTAGCTAAGGGTGTGTCGTACACCCTCGGCATTTGATTTACAGTATGGGTGTCACCCTGACTGTCTATACGGTATGGTCGCGACTACAGGGGGTCAAAAGTTCCAAACAGCGGGAACATTATAACGTGAACGCCGCATAATTCGTGTATAAAATAAGAAATTTTTCATATAGAGCAGTCATGAAATTTAGATTTTGAATTGATCTCGCAATCAGATAATCCCATTAGTAGAAGACTGTCGTGCACTTCTAGCCACCATCATTTAGGTTTACCTTTGGCTAATGTCGTATACGTTTAGAACGTCTGTCAACCAATGCAAACTAACGGAGCAGCGGTGGGCGAATTAATGTTTGAAGTGACCTAGGGTTTTGGGGTCTTTTCTTTTAGCCTCCCCCAGCCTGAATTTGATCAATTTTAAAGATACCGAGCTGATTTTGATATCAATCGATTCAGCGCGATGAGGCAGTTACAAAAATACTCATTTTGGTCACGTCCATGAAAAATTTTTTTTCGATTTTTTGAGGTCCCCAGTGGTCCCCCCTTGGTAACCCAAAGTTTGTTTTCTTCGGAATATGGTCATATTGGGTACCGTTTGACTCGGTTTGATGAGAGAAATCTATTGGTGTGTATTTTGCGAAATCTACGCCACCGTTAGAAAGTTATCACGGCCCAAGTAACCCTGAAGGGCGGAAATAAAATGCAGGCCATGCCGTTCTCGATATACTAAGCCTAAGTCTTAGCCTAAGCTAAGGTCCTTATATGAGACATACACTAAGCCTAAGCCTATGTCAGTGCGCTTCCGCCCACGAAACCTCCGCTCTAAGCTGTTCTTTTTTCTAACGTTATAACGTAGCCCCTCAGGGTAATTTGGGCCCCTCATAACTTACCAATGGTGATGTAGATTTCAATAAAATATACACCAGTAGATTTCTCTTATCAAACCGAGTCGAACGGTACCCAACATGACCATATTCCGAAGAAAAAAAATTTTGGGTTACCAAGGGGGGACCACTGGGGACCTCAAAAAATCGGAAAAAATTTCTTTCAGGGATTGGGTAAAATGAGTATTTTCTGAACCGCCTCATCGAGCTGAGTCGATTGATACCAAAATCAGCGCTGTTTTTTCCTAAATTGACCAAGGTCGGGCTGGTGGGGGCTAAAAGAAAAGACCCGGGTTTTCAACCCAATGGTTAATATATTATTTACAAAATATTTCTGGCTATCGATCATTATTTTGCAACGCAAAATTTGAAGGTTAAGTATTAAAACAGCTCAATTCACACAAAGCTTTCAAACTTTTTAACTAGATAGTGTTACATCAATTATGATTTCATATGCGCTCAACGATTGTATTTATTTGCAATAAAAGATTTACTCCACTTACCACGTCTAAACAATCATGGTTGCAAACCGGTTCATTGTCTCTGCAACAACTATGCGGTACATAGAATTGCCCTAAACTAGATAGGATTACAGCAATTATAGTTTCGCTCAACGATTGTATTTATTTGCAATAAAAGATTTTCTCAACTTACCACGTCTAAACAGTCATGATTGCAAACCAGTTCACTGTCTCTGCAACAACTATGCGGTACATAGAATTGTTCTTTGCTTGTGCAACTGCTGCCGGAAAAATAAACAAACAAAAATTAAATTTATGAAACACAATTTTGTTTCAATTTTTGGCTGTTTCTATATTTCGAATTCACGTAAAGTACCTCAATTACTGTCAAAAATATAACAAAAATACGAAAGAGCTGTAATTATATAAAACGCCGTTGTAAACAGGAAACAGGGGTACCCTAGGGAAGAGTACCCAGTCAACATATACCTGAAATTGCAGGATCGGACGCTGAAATTATATTGCTTCCCCAACCATATTACTGTTTTTGGATCAAAGTTACACTAAACTTTTTTAAGCCCCCAAGATATAAATACCTGTGACGACTGATAAATTATATGACACCCGATTTAACTGAGCACAAAGGTAATAGCTCTGTTTGTTGTTCAATGTTTTTCAAGTTAAGATATAAATAATTTAACACGCTGTAATAACGCATACGAAGTAGTAACCGGGTTATGTAGGCTAAACCTGCTACAAAAATCGCGTAACTGCATACTGCAGTGGAACCCATTTACACTAGAGTGCCCTCTTACGAAACCCTCACGTAGCACGCACTTCTGTGTGAAAGACGCACTATCAAAGGTTATCAATATTTAAACATCTAAAGTAATTCATAAATTTTCTCAAGCGTAACCTAGCGTGGCTCAAGTGCTGCCACAATCTCACTGCCGGGTCATGACGTGTCCCAAAATCCGTTTTTACCTGTATACCCATTTAATCTCTTTCCAGCTTTTCCAATCCTTAAGCGTAACACCTTTTGGATAATAGTACTCGGCGCCACAGCATTGAAAGTTGTACTGTAGCCTGTCGATGTGTTTTCGTATTTCTTTGGTCGTTTCATATTTACGCATCGATTCTTTCATTCCCTGAACGTAGAACAAAATATTGATTAATGGCCATATTTACTACAAACCAAAATGATTTTATAAAAACAAAGAAAAATGAAAAATTAATTACACCCGCTGTGTGGAACGGGGCGATGCCCAAATTTTCGACCATTATCAGGTTCGCAGTGGTAATTTTGATAACTGAAGGTAGAATGTTTCCAATAGATCATTTTTGTAACTATTACTCAACACAGTGGGATATAAGGATGGGCGATGTCGCTTTGGATTCGAAAATGCAACCTTCAGGTCGAACGTCCCACGCTCCCCGGACCGAGCCAGTGCGATATACCGATTTTAGGCTGCATATGGATGCCTTCTCTTGACATGTGGAGCCAAAAACGTCTGATGAAGAAAATCGCTCATCATCTCGAGATTGTCGATTATTCAGAGTGTATAATTCAGAAATTTTAAGAACAAAATAATTACTTGATTTGATTATCAACGTAAAAGAATTGAACGAATTGAATATATTGTCTAAAACCCTGGACGTTGCCGTACATATCGGTCTGTTACGCAAGCGATCCTTACAAATAATTCGTTATTTTAATGCCGTACTATTATTTATCTTAGTATCAAGTTAGTTGCATATTTTATTTGTGTAGTAAGTGAAGTACTAGATTCTGAGTGCTACCATTACACAAAGTCATCGTTGAAAAAATTGAAAAGTTTTATAACCATTAGGCCTCGCTTTGCTATACCGTAGTGGTAAATTATTTTTATAGAAAATTAAGTAACTCAAGTCAGAATTCATGCTATTATTCTTTGTCTTTCAAAGACCCTATCAACAGAGATCCTAAATGGACCAGAGTCCTGGAAACGGAACGTTACATGACTTGAGTGACACTGTCTAGGCTCATCGCGGTGGCAAGAATTTGAGTCTAATCAACAATCTGTTGAATAACATGGTTAATTTGAAATATTTTTGCGTCATGACATATTTCTGAGACTAATATTAACTTGCTCGGATTACAAACCATTCAGTATAAATTCTGACCAAAATTCTGATTCTAGCTTTTGTGGTAATTTATTCAAATTCGAACGGCTTCACTGCAGGATGCCAAAACAGCTGCTTAACTATTTAATGGTTCCCTCAGTGAGATAAACAGTATCACGGAGCCTACAAAAGGTACGGCAAAAACGGCTGGCCATGCCCTTCTCGATATACTAAGCTTAAGATTTTGCCTAAGCTAAGAACCTTATATAAGACATGCATTAAGCCTAAGTCCTGGGCTGTCGGCCCCGAAACGAAACCCTCCACTCTAACCTGTTCTTTTTCTAACGTTATAACATAATGCCCCTTAAGGTTACTTGGGAACAAAGGTTGAATAAAACGCTAGTAAGGATTAACACCACGCTTCGACCATTACAACAGACAACCAACAATCATGCAGCCGGGGGCCGAAGCAGTTGCATCCTTCCCTCAAATCAACCTGCGAGGGAGTGGATTTCTGTTCAGCCACCTTTCTCTCAAAAAATATATACAGATAATGCTTTTATTCTTTTGCATATTAGGAATGCCTAATATTGTCAGATTGCTTTATTACGTGTTCATATTTTGGGCTTCAACGTAACGCCCCCCTACGTTCGCTCCAGGGTACACCGTAAACATGTAATGCTGTCTTCGTGCAACGACAGCCATTAAAAACTTAAAGTAAAATTCTTAAGAATTCAGCTTTCGACTACAAAGCGATTTCGACTATACCACATTTATAGACTCTTTTGCAGCCTTTGACGCTGCGCTAAATGCAATTGCACCGCACAAATCTGCAGCCGCAGCAACAAGTCCGAATGTAACAATAATCTTGATCCGCCAGGACAATTTTTGCCAATCGCTGTAAAGATTTCGAGCACTGTACGCCAGACGTGATATATAGCCAAATATTGCGAACGATATTGCTTGGATAGCGAGAAGTATCTAAAAACATAAAATCGTTAAACAGTCACTCTTTAAAACGTCAACAACAGTTTAAAGTCACTCTGAAACTGTTTTCGATTAGCAAAACCTATAATATGAATAACCTCTGCATTATAAAAGATTGATCTGGTTGGCAACGAAAAGCTGCGTTAGACGCCTAAGCACTCTATAAAGTAAGCAATCTCGTCAACGGTACAACACGAGCGTCGTAGAACTCTACGAGATAGACTTCTCCGATTATTTTTTTATAAGCAATAAGAGAATAAAAACCTTAAATTTTTGACCAAAACTGGCCTCAATTTAACTTCTTTCTAATTTTACAAAATTATTACGCCTATCAATAGATCAACTTAAACTTGAATTAAATTTTTACACGAATATTTTATTTTGATATAGTCAGGATATTTGCTATATATATTTAGGGTATTCTATCTCTGTTCACTGGAGATACGAAAGATACGTTAAGTTTAGCATCTAAAGAAAGGATGATTGTAATCTTTGATTGTTTAGATTGTTATGAATTGATAATGTCAAAATCTATATGCCGATGTCGAACCTATGTAGTTTAACAAATATTTACGAACAAAAGTAGAGTATCTTTTATAGGTTGCAAGATAACATATGAACCCGGATCATTTACTTCGAAAGCATCAACTGCCTGCAGGTTCATAGGTATGGGAAGAGAGATTGTCTCCTGGAGCTCGGACTCCTTTCTCGACAGGCGCTGATTCTCCGATATCTAGCCCGACATCCTGAGGGTCAACGCGCCATCCCACTCGCTCCGGGCGCCGAACGCGCGCGCAAAATTTTGGCAAGAATTGAGGGAAAATAGGCAAAAATATGTGGGCAATGTACAAAAATCGGGAAAAATCGGCCAGAAACGAGGTAAAATTGGATTAGAGTGCAGGAAAGTGTAATACTCTTCCCTAATGCACTCTTGGTATATATTATATAACTGTATTGCTTTCTAGCCTTACATATTTATACCTTGAACCAAGAGTGCACTAGGGAAGAGTATGACAGTTCCCTGCACTCTAATGTTAGCACGTGTTTGATGATACGGGCGTTTCCGGCCTGACCGCCCCCAGTTTCTGGGGGGTCGAGATGCACTAACCTCCTCCCCCAGTTTCTGGGGGGGTAGATCAGACGCCCAGTTTTTTGGGGTAGGGGGCGTAGGTCAGATCCCCAATTTCTGGGGGGGATCGGTTTATACCCACTCGAGCTTACATTAGAGTGCAGGGAAGTGCAATACTCTTCCCTAATGCACTCTTGGTATATATTATATAACTTTATAGCTTTTTAGCCTTACATATTTATACCTTGAAGCAAGAGTCCATTAGGGAAGGGTATGACACTTCCCTGCGCTCTATGCTAGCCCGTGTTTGATGATACGGGCGTTGACCCCCAAGTTTTTTAGGGGTAGGGGTAGGTCGGACCCCCAATTTTTGGGGAGGGTTGGTTTTTAAGCGGCTGTTGGTTCAACCAGAAAGTGTGGGTCGGGTCATTTCGACCCTCCCTACAAAATTTGGGGGGTCAGGCCGAAAATGCCCGTAGCATCAAACACGGGCTACCATTAGAGTGCAAGAAAGTGTCATGCTCTTCCCTAATGCGCTCTTGCTTGAACTAATTTGAATTTTGAGAACTGATGAACAATTTTAGGCCCACGCGAGGAATCAAACCTACAGCTAACGTTTTAACCTGGTATTGAGCTATTTCAGAACGGTAATTGTTCGGTTCTTTATAGATCTGTCGCAAGCCATAGAAACCTCAGAGCCCACGGCGAATTCGCAACGTAATTGGCACGAGAACAACCGTTGAAAGTGTTGTAAACATGGATAATACAAATTTGATTAAACATAGAATATATTCGTATTTTGGGGAAAATAGCACTACACACTCCTAAAGGGCAGGGCATTAGTTATGTCCTAAATTTTTAGTTAAAAATATATGGTTGGCATAAGTATTTCCCTAACAATTAAGTAAAAATCAAGCTCAGCTTCGATGCTACAATATTTTTTGCGGAAAACCACTAAACCCAAATTGACAACATCATGAAAATTTGTTTACTTACTGGCAACCGAACAGTTAGCGTAACGAATTTTGCATCAGGTGTTAAATGTTGTTATTTACCAGCAAAATCATTGGCGAAAATTTCGTCCAATGGTTGATCGTTATAGCGTTGACGGAAATCCTATCTATCTACTTATCTATACATGATCATAGGGGAGAGGGAGATTATCTCTCTGAGACTCCGATCCCCCTTGGTGCATCGTGGATCCCCTCTTGGAGGTAGTCTGATCTCCTTTGGGGCTCCTCAACCCCCCTCCCGTTCCAGGCCCGATGGGCACAGAAAAGAATGAGTAAAATCCGGTGGAAATTGGCAAATATCGGTAGGAAATTAGCAAAAATAGAGGGAGAATTTTGCCCAAAGTTGAGCCTAAAGCAATTTAAAAAATTTATCAGCCTGACGACGTCCCTTCACCTGGGGGACATTCCCTCCCTGAAGTGCCCGCTATCCCTTTGGTACTTCGTACCTTGCTTAAGTATCTACTTATTGTATTGCACTTGTTGGACTCGAAACCAATCGAACGGTCACTTACCGTGAAGCCATTACTGATGAGCACGTTCGATGCTTCGGTATTAAGCAAAAATTTAACATCCAGTACCGTTGTAATATAGATCCAAACTGCCAAACACAATACCGTCAACGAATAGAATACAATGAAAATCGATATCCACGCAGCGAACACGCCCAGCTGTTTTCGTCCCAATTCAGTTACATAAACGATTTCGCATTGGTAAGGCATGCTACTTATTTGTGTCCGTCCAATGTATCCGATTATTTTATTTGCGTTCTAAAACCGTTTCAATGCGGACTCGGCAATGGGAAAAACTGCAAGTGGCTACATATCTTTGAGAAAAATATATATATAATTCTGGAAAATTTCTGACGTAGTAGCAAAAAAGATTAATCAGCAATTTTGGGAGTACAAATGGTGCCAGTAAAACAAGCTTAACAAAGTTGTATACTGTGAACAACAGGACCGACAGTGGTTTCGTGAAAGTTTGCACTTAAATTTAATGAACATGAATATTTGATCGAATTATTTGCTCATATATCATATATGGTGACGCTTTGAGATCTCGGGAGTGGTGGGTTGTAGCCGGAGTTGGCAGAAGTGGAGGTTATCTCAGCGGTGGTAAGGCCGGGGTTGCGACGGAGGTCCAGGTTGTTCTACTTTGCCCCTGTCTTGCCGATTTTCTAACATTTTTCGACCACCTGTGGCGCAAGGATGGCGGAGGTGGGGAGGGGTGCGAAGCCACAAAAGGATAAGGGTTCCAATGCCTCATTGTGCCCCTAAAACCCTGCTTCGCGGCATGTATGGCATAATATATTGTCTTAGTCACTCCAACTACTTGTAACTGTGTCAAAACAAGCGAATTAGGCCTTAATCATAACACGCATGTTTCCGTTTAATGTATGAACCGCGGATCAAACACTGGATATTCTATAGTTGGCAGTTTGTCAGTGACGAAATTTTGCAATAGATACGCACCTATTTGGTCGTACACTGCACAAACGTTGAGCATTGAGTTGGTTGCTTTATAACCATAGGTTTGAATTAAACTCTGGCTCAATTTGAGTCACTGTTTAAATCAATTTAAGTTTAAACTTTACTGAAATTGAGAAAAACCTGGACTAAAAATGGGTCAATGTCGTCTTAAGCTAAGGAGTATTTTAAGGACCGACTCTTTAGTCAAAATTCGACTCAATTTCCAATCAACCAGACTTTGATAACACGAATATAGGTCATTTGGTATGATGTTAAAAATCTGACACAGTTATGACTTGGTAAGGAAATGACATTGTACTAAAGATCTAAATTACAATGATATTGCTGATATCTCAGATGTGAGACTAAAACTGAATCTGAACCAAATTAGGTCCGCTAAATCGGAAATCATAATATGTGTATAAAGGGAAGAGATAGCGAATCGCAATTTGAAGGTTGGAATTAAGTGAAATAGAAAACTGTATGAGCAATCTAAGTCAAATCTAAGCGGTTATGAATGTTTAAAAGTTAAACATTTCCATTTCATTTATTTATCGTCAAGTTTAAATTTAGCCTAGTCACAATTTTCTAGACACAATTTTCATTTTGGAACGACCATTTACAAAATTATAATTCAACTAAAATATTTCATGATCTATTGTGTATGTGCAAATTAAACGGTCGGTGTACAATTGGTGAGCCCGACTTGATCAAAAGTTTGTCTGTTCGGGTTCACCAGATATAAGCTGTATTTATTATTTTTGTTAAATGCCGGTCAACCTAATGAATGAACCACCGGAATTTGAAGACCTGGCCTTCCGCATTCTCAATAACCATGTAGCAATTACACCACGGATTCGCTTGAAACGGTCAGAGGTAGAGAGGTAGAGATGTGATCCTTGCTATCGAATTAATGTTTTTGCTAGCAGTGATCACTGTATGGCGTGGTCAGGATATATCGTATCTTCTATGAACTACATAGATAGTTTTTCGACCTTTCGCTTTATATTCAAGGCGATTTGTGATACAAGCCACAATTTTTGATTGGTGAATGTGGGCAATATGTTTATCAATGTTTTTCTTCGAAAGCCTTCAACCGTAGCTTGCAAACAAACTAGTTTCTGAATGCAAATTATGGTTGCTGCCAAGCGCTATCCTGATTTCAGTGTCTCAGTTTCATTTGCCATTTAACGTCGTCTCGTTGCTGTATCATCTTCAAGCGTTGTAACTTCTTTGTGTCAAATAAATTCCAGTCGCTGTATTGTTTTGAAAATAAAATATTGTTTTCCAAAGAATCATCAACATGCTATGTCAGATCAAATTATATGTATATGCTTTTCATAGGCAGATGTTTAAAAAACTAATTTTTACCTTTAAATGTTGATTAAATTACGCCTAATTTCACTATTTTATTCTCAATTTTCTAACCAGTTAGAGCGATTCCGCTCAATTTATAATGGTGCTATATTTAAGTATATAACAGCAATATGACCTCAGAAATGCAAATCTAGTATATTAAGGCTCACATGCCGCCTATTACAACGGCAAAACATACGTAAACATTTACGGTATCATCTATAAGGTAAGAAAGCCTTGAGCCATCTATCTCCAATTTTCATATTAATTCATATTTCTTTCGACAACGTAATCGTAGTATTTTATGTCGACGCTAAGACTGCCCTACCACGGGTTAAAAATCGTAGATATAACCGCAATCTCAGGGTCGTATATTCGATGTAACAAAATAACTTAAATATTCTGCTTTGAAGATTCCATCGCATCTATCCTTAACCAAAATTAAGACTATCCCTCAATTAACCCTTTCGCTCTCAGTGTCATACACATGATACATCGTGAAGCGACACACTAGTCGTGTTTGGTGTGCGACGTGCAAGGTTCCTCAAAGAATCAAGCAACAGCCCGTAGATTGCATAGTAGCCAGCGTTCAATGCGCCGCTGCGGCAAACGGTTTTTCAACGCTGTACAAAATAGAGATTAATTCATGCGGCATAGGGTTAAGTACATACATATCATTTATATACGTCATCTCGACTATTCTTGTACAAAGCTTAAACAAAAACGTTGCATTATAACAAACTAAAACACCCGATTGGTAAGCGAAATTTTCTCTATACCGAACGCGTTCAAGTCGCGTTATTACAAGAGAATCTGGCTGAAACAAAAAAATTCTAGTTTCTACAAAGTTCAAGATGTAATAAAATTGTAGCAAAGCGAGTCCTAATGGGTACAAAATTTTTCTATTTCTCCAACGATGACCTTGTGTAATGGTAGCGCTCAGAACCTAGGACTTCACTTACTACACAAATATAATAAGCACCTAACTTAATATTACTAACATAATTAATAGTACGGCAATAAAATAATGAATTGTTTGAATTGACAAGGTGGATCTGAAGATCCAAATAATAAATTAATATTAATACTGCAGCAAACTTTATGAACCACAAGGTGGATCCTCCGATCCGGCCTAAGCTTTGACTTAAGCTTAGCCCAACCTAGTCAATAAAATTTATCGGAGCACCCCTGTGCTCTCAATAGAAAAATTTTTGGAGCAGCCCTCTGCTCTCAAGAAGAAATTTTTCCGGAGCAGCCCTCTGCTCTCAATAACCAAAGAAAATGTGGAGCACCCCGTGTGCTCTCAAAGACCCACTAGTATATGGAGCACCCCTGTGCTCTCAATAGTAAATTTTCGGAGCAGCCCGTCTGCTCTCAATAAACCCCAATTTTTCCTTAAACTCGGAATCAGCGCTAAGTCTTAGCTTTATGTAACTACTGCCTAGCTAGAACAGTGTTAAATAACAAGGTGCCGTGTGGCAATTAAGGTAAGAAAATATAATTAAAGTGACTACTTACTCTGAGATCTCCGATCGCGACTGACTCTGTAAACTAACTGCTGCAGTCGGTGGCAGCAACTGCCTCGCTAATCGAAACAAAATCTCAGCTTAAATACCCTATAATCTGGGCTAGCAATATCTAGACTAGCAGCGGAAATTCCTAGAATTATTAGCAAAATTTATTCCCT
Organism: Trileptium ribeirensis; assembly: GCA_030248225.1. Lineage (NCBI taxonomy): Eukaryota > Metazoa > Nematoda > Enoplea > Enoplida > Thoracostomopsidae > Trileptium > Trileptium ribeirensis. Next base: position 1,951 of record JASANE010002567.1, on the reverse strand, counting down.
GGTAAAAATAACTTATAAAAGTCACGCCACGCGCAACAATACCAGGAATCTGATATTTAAAACAACTCTTCACGCCATGAAAATTGTTCTACGACTTTACAAAAATCTATCAATAATAACCGTAATACGATTTAATCGTGTAGTGTAGCGAATAATAAATGTCTTCATAATTCAAGTTGCTGCCAACCAAAACATTATTTGATATTTCGGATACAAAAACACTTTGTTAAATTGTTTTAGCCTTTGGAAAGGCACCTTGTAAATTTAAAATTCCAAGACGGAAATAGCCAAAAAATCTCAGAACACTATATATCTGTTATGAAAGGAAGCCGCATAAACCTCTACATGTATAAACCATATGTGCAGCCAATTCACAAATCTAAACGTATGTGTACGGCGCTATGAGCGTTATAAATATGTACACGCACGGTTGTTAGTTCAGTGCATAACAAATTGATGTAAAATAGACAGTAGGTAACCCGATGTTACCCTAAAGCTGAATCCTCCAAAAACACCCTTTATCTGCCACATTTGTAAATCATCCTCTCTGGGTAAGTATGTTAAATACAAACTATACGCCAAGCAAACTGATGAGACCCATATTTTTAGCAGTTTATCTAACAACAAAACTAAAAGCTCACAGCAGTTTCTTCGTTAACAAACCGGCAACATTGTACCACTATCTGTTGTTTTCTTCCATAAGACGTAGCGCGCAAACCCTCATTTAGCTATTTCAACAACATCCAATACATATTATTAGAAAAACATTCCTATTTACACACAAATAAAAAACCGTATGAAATGCAGCTATAGCGCATGTTTACGTAAAATAATGCATGATCTGCCAAAATCTGTTTATTTACAGCAATCATTAATATGTAACATGTAAAGAGTAATAGTAAGTTGACAAATGTGACTTGGTATCGTCAGAAAAACTACACGATTAAATCGTAGTACGGTTATTATTGATAAGTTTTTGTAAAGTCGTAGAACAATTTTCATGGCAGTGAAGAGTTGTTTGAAATATCAGATTCCTGGTATTGTTGCGCGTAGCGTGACTTTTATAAGTTATTTTTACCAGCCATTAAAATTTGTTACTAATTCTAAGAATTTCCGCTGCTAGTCTAGATATTGCTAGCCCATATTATAGGGTATTTAAGCTGAGATTTTGTTTCGATTAGCGAGGCAGTTGCTGCCACCGACTGCAGAGTTAGCTGCAGCAGTTAGTTTGCAGAGTCAGTCGCGATCGGAGATCTCAGAGTAAGTAGTCTCTTATTATTTTGCAGTTTATTTCTTAGCTTAATTGCCGCCCGGCACCTTGTTATTTAACACTGGTCTAGCTAGGCAGTAGTTACTTAAAGCTAAGACATAGCGCTGATTCCGAGTTTAACAAAGTTTGGGGTTTTTTATTGAGAGCAGACGGGCTGCTCCTGTGGCCTGTCTACTTGAGAACACAGAATTACTGCACATTTTATTGTTTTTTATTGAGAGCAGAGGGCTGCTCCTGAAATTTTTTTATTGAGAGCACACGGGGTGCTCCATATATTAGTGGGTTATTGAGAACAGACGGGCTGCTCCAAAATATTTCTTCCTTAGAGCAAAGGGCTGCTCTGAAAATTTTCTATTGAGAGCACAGGGGTGCTCCGATAAATCTTATTGACTAGGTTGAGCTAAGCTTAAGTCAAAGCTTAAGTCAAATAAACATATCCACCTTGTAGTTCAGAAAGTATTGTCAAGCCTGTTAATATTAGATTATTATTTGGATCCTTGCGCTCCGTTTTGTCAATTCAAAGAAAAATTATTTTATTGCCAGTACTATTTATTTTATCTTAATTAATATTAAGTTAGGTGCTTATTATATTTGTGTAGTAAGTGAAGTCCTAATTTCTAAATACTACCATTACACAAGGTCATCCGTTTTTTAAATCAAAAAATTTTATACCCATTAGGA
>JASANE010002566.1:0-94451 GCA_030248225.1 Trileptium ribeirensis | reverse complement strand
TACGTATTGCTAAATGAGGATAGGGGCTCATATACACGCCATATCAGATTGGACTCCTTATCGATCCGAATAAACTGATAATACTTTTGCCATATACGTTGGTCGCAGTTTAAAGATTAAGTTAATTAATATTGATACTAAGTTTAACCGAACCTGTAAATATTCGTGTCATTTATTGTAAAATATACAAAAAATACTTTGTAAAAAGTAAACAGCATAACGTTCGTATAAAGATTGCAACACTGCAACACTTCGACGCCAGTTTTTAGCCCTAGAAAACATAGTAAAATCAATATGATATATCGTTACGGACAATGTTTGCCATCAACGATTTTACTAAATTGGTGATCTTGCTATAGCTGGGTGCATACCATAGGCGGGTTCAGACATCAGTATAGTTTCAAAACTATGTTCTCTTTTTTAATTTCTCGACAATGTTACCGTGAGCGTTATAGCGTTGTAGGCAAAGTGCTCATCATAACTGAATTTCAATTCCCATTCCCACAAAAAATTCACATGGGAATTCCCATCAAAATTCTTGAAACCTAATATCGCTGCATTGAACCCATGCGTAGCATATACCCAAATATGGCAATCTTGCAAAGATTTTCACATTCTGATTCTTATTGTTAAACAGCGTCTGCGCTTTTTCACACGTTGGACCACAGGTCACTACTGAACTTTCGACTGAGCTGGACACACACTGGCATTGTTACTTTCTTCTAATATATTGCGCTTTCGTTATTACTGCGATAGTGTTCGTGCCATTTTTCAATTGGCAATATATTGAGGGTTTTCAGGTGGTTACAGGCTTTTGTTTTGAATTTCTAGACGATTCTGAACTCTGAGAGATTCGTTACATACTTTTCCAATGTTGGATCGGAAGCGGTTTAAATAACAGTACTTTCATATCCAGGCTATCTCGTGAATCTAGCTCCATGGACACCACTGTATGTATATCGAAAACCAGAGCTTTCAAAAGAGTAATGGGCGACACATACAGTGCACACTTAAAAAAATTAGCCGACTGTAAACTTGAATCGCGTTGTCTTCAACGTCAAGCAGCCTTCAAGCTAAACAGGTTTCTAGAAAATCTCAATTACCACTTGGATAACTTCGTCTTCTTCGATACGGCATGACTATTTTTTGACGGTGATAAACCTAAGTTAGACAAAGACTGCTATCACATTTCGCAATAATGCTGCGCAAATAGTGGTAAAATAGCTTAATAATTTCGCTGCCGATATTTTGTACTTTGTTTCAAATGTATAGAAATTTATGGCACTTATCTTGTTTAGCATGTGTGTACTTTGTTGGAAATCAAGAGTACGATAATATACGATAAAGGGTTTCCTCTTTGAACGAGCGCGCTCATGCTTTAAGTCAAAGCTAGTTATTAAAACAGGAACAAGGTTGTGCTTCCGCAGCGACTAACATTTTAACTACGAACAGCGTTATAGTCACGTGTACAGGTGAACAATTCCTACATGGCTGTGGAAATTCCAGCTACTCAGATGGGAATTCTCATCCTATTTCATACCCATAGGAATTCCGTTGGTAATTGCCACTCCCATGACTACTTTGGTTGTAGGATATGTTTTGAAAATCGCAATCGGCAGTGAGCCATCAGGCGCATATAATAGTTATCAAATGATAGAAATTTAACCATACATGGCGGCAGGGGGGTAACCCCCCTCCGAGGCCGAAAAGCCAGGTGGTAACCCCGAAGGGGGGTACGGACCCCAAAACCCCAGCCTCGACCAGTTTTGAGACCGGACCTAGTGCAGAAACCGAACTTATAGGCGAAAAATATGGCTGATAGGACCGAAAAAAAGGACCTCACGACCAACCCCCCCAGGAAAATTTGGCAGGCCAGGGGGGTTACCTCCCTGGGATGGCCGCGACCCCCCCCGCGTGGGGGCCTCTACCCCCTGGCATGACCGACCGCCGCCATGTATGAACTTAGCGAACATTTTATTAACGCTGAACAAATTTTTCTGCCTTTGTGCTAGTATGCCGTATTCTATAGCTTAGCTGTTTAGCACAAAAAATCAAATTTTATATCAACACTTTACAGTCAGGCAAGGATTGGCCGAAGTTTTGGTTTTTTACCATTACGATACAATTATCAAACGGCATATATAAATATATATATATATATAATGTCTTCCTGTATATCCTTGAATTTGCAAACAACAATCAAACGACTTTTTTTTTGCTAAAAAAGCCCTGATTACGGTGTTTTGGAACGTAGCGAGAAGTTTACTTGTGTTATATTTTACATGATTATAGCAATAATATAGGCCGACTATACGTTTCGTCAGACCACAAAAGAACCGAAGCTACTTATTCTATACCAAGACGGTGGATATTTTGTTGCTGTTAATTATAACTACAATTTGGTTCGTGCAATTAACCTTTGTCGATCTCATTCAGGCTATCATATTTAAATAACAATTAGTCATGTTGCCAATCTATCCGTCTCAGTGCAGCGTCTGGTTTAAATGGTGCAAAGCCCAAACACCGACAGAAATTAATAAAAAGAAAGGCATGTAGTAAAGGAGCGTAGAGTAAAACTACTTAGTAGTATGGCTCAAAATATAATAAAAAACGAATGAAATTTCAAATATGCAATTTAACATAAGACTAAAAATACAAAAAATACATAATAATACTTAAACGTTTGATAATATAATCTCTAATATCGAGAAAGAAATTAGCAACGTTAAGTGACAATTCCTTATCAAAACAAAAACAATTTTTCGTTATGACAATGGAAACATTCACTCAAGCTAATTATAATGCCGTAGAATCGAGCAACGCTTCAACGCCCTACAATCCGCAGAACCAAATGCTCAATTTTGCAACAACCCAAGCAGTTATTCGTGTTGTCTGTTGCGTAATATTTTTCATTATTATTATTCTATCAACTGTGGCCGGCAATATTATTGTAATTGCATCAATAGTTATCGATAATGTCCTCAAGCAGAGGCTACAGAATTATCTAATATTGTCGTTGGCATTTGCCGACACGCTTGTCGGGCTAACAGTTATGCCATTGGCAGCATTGAGCGACGTCTGGAATCGTCGGTGGATTCTAAGCGACTTGTTTTGCGAGGTCTGGCTTTCGTCCGACGTTCTTTGCTGCACATCGTCGATATTGCACCTTTTAGCTGTTGCGCTCGACCGCTATTGGTCGATTACGAATATTAGATATGCACAAAAACGAAGTTTTCCAAGAATAGGTTTGTTGTTTTGGACATTATGCCAAATTTAATTCATTATGTGTCACTCTTAGCTAAATTTCTTCCTACGCCATACATATACAGATAAACAAATATTGGCTGTATAAATTAATAAACAGACTTGGAATCCGTATGATTCATTTTTAATTATGTGGGACCCACTGCAATATTTAACCATAAGGATAGCTGAAACCGAAATTTTCTACTTAGAGTGTCTTAAAGCAATCGTGATATTGGCTCTTGATTATATCACCGTTTACATAAAGTGAAATTAAGTCATATTTCATACAGAGGTAACGTCTCATATAGTTCATTCCAAATTTTCTTTTTGAAATTAGTATGTTTGCATCGGAGTTTCGGCATGTGATTTTGTACTCGAATAGCACATATTAATGGAAATATTTAAGTATTACATTTGTTTTAAGCGCAAATTTATTGCTCAAATTAAATCTAGACCCTCTTAGCCCAAACTTATTTTAACTTTGTTAACTTATTTAGATATATGTTATTTTGAAGGTTTCACTTTCAACATTTCAGCTTGGTCGTTTTCGAATCGGAATATTAGTTTCTAATCGTGTTTTGTTTATTTACTCGAATCTAGTCGGCCTGAAGTGCACACATATCTTAACGTCAGTAAGTAACACATTAGGCGGTCAAGTTAAGCACCCGGCGTCCCATAGTGTCAGGACGTCTCCGGAGAATACTAGCTTGGGGATATCCTCAAGCCGTCGAAAAACGTCGCACTTCGATGTTCATTGATTGTAGTTTCATTTGCATTTAGGTGCGTACCTCCCCCTAATAATTAGGCAGTGAAATATCAAATTTACGTTAATTCGTTTCTCTACGGCGTCATGCCTTTTCCCCGACTCGAGACCCCTTCGATTCAGGTTATCCTGTCTCTTTCCCAAGGCAATTCGAAAAGTATATGGAAAAATGGAAATGGACTTCACCCCGAAGGCGATTATTCTTACTCTAGGTCACGGTCCCGGGAAATGTCCGTTATACCCTCGTTTCCAATCCATAAGACAGTGGCCCCTGTCACAGACGTTATACTGGCCGAACAAGCCTGATAACGCCCCCAGGCCATGTAAATAAGGTCGTAAGGTCAGAAGTATGGAAACGTGGTTCACTCATTAAGCTAAGCGATGACGTGGTCAGCCAAGATTTGGCGAGATCTTGAATTTAACTACATCGTTGCCACTCGAGAGTCAGGATCATCTGCACTAGGATATCCTGGATAGGCAAGCGATTCTTTTAGGGATAGGTCAGATAATTGCCTGCCAGCCACACAAAAATAGAAAAGGGGTCCAGCACTGAGAAACTGTCACGCCCTCCGATAATCTTTAGTGCTTCTGTAATAGTCAGGCTACCTAACTCATGAGCTCAAGCACATCTCTACGCGGGTCGCGCACTTTACGCTGCGGTGGCAATCCGGACCAATAGAAACAGTACGGTTGTGATTGGAATAAAGTAACCAAGGTTAGGCTCAACCATCGAGAGCTTCAGATAAACCTGGACTCCGTCTACCGGCCCATTAGCCGGGGAAACATAACGGTAAATAATGTTTGAATCAGGAGAAATAGTGGCCATACGAACTCGCAATCTCACCAAAACCCCAACTGGCCGCCTGGCCAACCATAATAAAAGACGCATCGAAACGTCAAGATCTAGGATAAAATCTCAACTCCAATAATCCTTACCCCTAAGAAAATTTGGGTAAAACGAGGAACGGAAAAAGGAGAGGCACCGGCCTCTCACCCGAGCTTCGAAAACTCTGAACTGTCCAGGAGCGAGTTTCGCTACGAGTGTATGAACTCACCACGATTCAGGCACGCGAGTTTCGCGATCTGCCCTTGTGTACCGTGGTACAAGCCCCCCGTCCGTCCCACTTTCACCCTTAAACCCGCGACTAAGACAAGCAATGTTAAATTCCCCCGTTTCGAATAGTATACAGTCAGTGGAAAACATAGGAAAAAGATTACGCATACGAACTCGATAAGAAAAGCCCCCCTTAGGCGGAGAAAACTAAAAAAGGGAGATCACTGTCGCCACTACCCCGAGCACAGGCTCAAAGGGAAGCTGTCAGTGTGTGTGAGACCACGCAGTAAAGGTAACTTACCTGTGTTTGTGGTTCAGTGGATCAGCCATCGCCGTGAGGCGATATACCAGCCGATCAACACGACCCCGAGATACCAAGGTGAACGTGAGTCCTTATCCAATTTACTTAGAATAGAGAGATAGCCAAAAATCTTTTTGTAATCTATAGGTCGGTTTCATGCTGCGAGCGGTCAAAAATGGCCCCACGATATGAAAAAGGTTGAGAGCGGATGCGAAGACTCGGAATAGAGTTGAAGACTTTAAGCTGTGCGAAAATTTAAGGCCCCGCCTAAATATCAAATTCACGGAACCAAATATCCATTCTATCTCATGGTCATCCTTCTAATAGGCGCTCGTGTAGGTAAACTCCACCGTTCGAGAAAGAACTCGGAAGATTTCTTCTCCTTCGCGTTCGACTTCAGGATTCCGCCAGATTAACCCGAGTGAGTCTAAAGGAGACATTCACTTTAGGATTCATAGGTCGGAGACGTACTCCGACCGTTCCGAAATTGCAAAACGATCTGTTATGGAATACGGTCGTGAGCGATCGGAAAAGCGTTGAAAACGGTAGAGCGTCCGAGTTTTTAATGGTCATGCTAAATCTCAAATTGACCGGGTGAAACTATAATAATAGCATATGGTCAATCTTTCCATCAACACTGGTATGACTCGCTACTCCCGTATGAAGAGCATGCGACAACACCTTCCGCACCCATGTGCATTGGTAAGCCAGGACAAGGCTAACCCTGATCAAATCATCAAACCAGTTCCTCGCCCAGAGGCGAAGTCGTTCTTCAGACTCTCTGAGAGCGGATCCAAACCTAATGAGAGATGCGGAATGTGGAATGGTGCTGTTCTCGAGGTTTTGACCTATGTATCGGTTTAACCTGCTCTTAAGCAGATCTCGACCAACGAATAGAAAAGTCCTCCGTAACGCATCGGATTGCACCATTGCAGATCCCGTAACTTGTCACGAGTGCTTAGGCATCCGTGAATCACACCGTGCTAACATACGAATTGTCAAACACTATAGGATACTAACCGGTACCTCTACTGACACTGCATTTGAAATAGGGAGTACCCAAACTTTTCCACCGTATTTGTTACGTAGCCGTCCGGCAACCCAAGGATTCATTAAGGACTTATCGTTCATCCATTGGTGGTCGAGTATTAAAGGAATTTTTAGTTACGGATTCCCCAGGTGAATAAATCTTTGGGTCAAGAAACCTAATAATCCATAATATGCTGTCGTTCGTTGTACCATGCATTGATTCGTAAGTTCTTTTCATACATGCTTGCTAAGTTATTGTAGTTGTTCATTGTTTCGGCATGCAATTTGTCCGTCCTGTATTGCTGCATTCAGAGCGAGCAGTAGTCCCGGCATTATTCTCTGCTTCTCTACTCTAAACCTCGCTACTGCTATCATCGGTCCCCTAAATTGGGCAACTTAGGGGAGCCTTTTTTCGACAACAATAGCCGACTGGGAACATAGCGAAATTACACCCTGGAGAAGCCGGACGAGACCCCAATTGCTAGCGATACTGTATGTAACCTCGGTGCCCGTGTTGCTACGTCCTGGTAATCACGATTCGATTGATTTTGTGCGGCCTCGCGTGTTTTTCGCGTAATGACTTTCATTACCGGTCGTATCGATATCACGTACCACGTGCCTTACATGTATATTTGTCTTTTGTAATAAATTCAAAAGAAAATCAAATCAGGTTGTCTAGTGTTCGTTTTCTGGCAGCGATTTTGTTTTTTTAAATTTTTTGTCCTGTCCATCGACCAGTGTCCGTCCCGCGCCGAGGCCGGTAGAATCAAGCCTCAACGTGAGTCGCTTATCTCCTATGCTAACTTGACGGAAAGGATCAGGATAATAAGATCCATCTAAACCATCAAAATCTAACCCGCTCCTTAAACACAATGAATACCAACGGTTATCAAATTTATTCAACCAAATTCCATCGATATAACAAGGTAACTCATCACCAGCTAACGATAAAGTCGTTCTTTAGGGCCGAGAATCCGACTATAAAGCTTCAGGGAACTGTCGGAGCCCTGTGGGGGTCACAATGGTCAAACCTTCTTGCTGAGTGAATCCGTGCCCTAAGAGGCCAAAATAGAGACAAATTTCAACTAGGATTACCTCGGCACCTAATTCATTTCATTCACAACACATTCGTATTCCACTAAGCGAGAGATTCAAACAACTTTCGAATGAGATCGAAATAGGGACTATTGGCATGTCACTATGACCTGTGAGCAGGTGTACGTGTCAGCCTCCCTGTGGGACCTCAGCAATGATACCACATATTAAACACGTGCGCAACCAATCGGGCGGTGACCGTACATACCTCGTGAAGCGCGCTTGCGGCATGCAGCTAAGCTCCATAGCTTCTTGGGTCTGACCAAAGAAACTCGCTAACATGATACAAACAGCGAAATTTAGGTCCACCCTCGAGGTTATGATAGCCGGTGTCGTATGGGCATGGAGTTAGGAAGTTGCGGTATGCAGCTGCGTCCCATTATTATGGTAGTCTTTTTATTATATCTAATTCAGTGTGAAATGTTATGCTTTTTGTGCTTTAGGTTTGATGATAGCAATTACATGGTTTGTGAGTCTTTTGGTGTCGGTTGCACCGGTTTTCGGCTGGAAAGACAAAGAATTTTTTCGTCGACTCCATAAGAACAAACTCTGTTTAATATCGCAAGACGTTGGATATCAAATTTTTTCCACAACAACTGCTTTTTACATTCCACTAATTGGGATATTGATACTTTACTCTAAGATATATAAGGTCAGTTGACATTGGAATGAAGTATTTTATATACACCATAGCTGTCCTAAGAAGAAAGGGTAGGGGTTACCCCTCTAATGCTCGCACTTATCTTTCCGCAAGCCATATATACCCTCTCGCTGCGGTCGCTAGTTGAAAGACAATGCATATGGTACAAATATTCCTTAGCGCAGCCATTAAACATTACAGTGTGAAACATGAAAGCTGGAAGCACAAATTTAATACTATTTTACTAGATTTTATCAAATCCTAGTGTGGCGTATTTGTCGATAAAGGGGGTTACCCGCTTTAAGGGTTGCACCCCCCACAAGTCTACAAGTAAAATTTACCCATGACCCTCCCTCGCCCTGCTCCGCCCGCGTATCGAAGGCGCGTGGCAACTCTTAGCAAAAATGTGCAAAAACAGTGTGAAAATTGGTAAAAATTAAGGCGATATTGGCCAAAATGGGGAAATTTAGAAAAGTTTATCATAAATTGCAAAAATTGGGAAAATTTTAGCAAGATTGGTAAAAATTTTGAGTTTCTAACAATTTAAAAACTAACACGCCCGCCAGCCTGATTCTGCACTGAACAAATCTCCTCGCCGCCCTTTCGCTGCTTGATTTGATTAAGATTAATTCAGATTAATTAATTAAGATTAATGTAATGAGATTAAGATCAAAAGTTCATTTGCAGAAGAGTAGGTCATACTCATGCGTTGAGTCTTATCAGATGATATGGTCGTCTGTCGACTTACTTTGAAGGACTGCAGCGGTACACCCAAGGTTCTTTCGAACAGTTGCACTTTTTTCTGAATTTCTGTTTACTGTGCATTGGTATGCTCATATGTGTATTAACATATTCTCAACGTTGTTGAAAAGTTAGTCAGTAATATAAACATATTTTCTGCATTATGAGAACATTAAGGATAAATTTCTAGAAGAGCATGACACTGAGCGATACTCTGTGTTGTGCCTTATCCGAAGACGTGGTTATTTTTCAACTTACCCATAAAGAGCTTTTCCTTATGGTTACTTGGAGAGAAGTGGTAGCAACTAATAGACTGAAAACAAGCAATAAGCGTAGAGCAGCATTAGGAGCCACGGGTAATTGGTCTTCTGCTGTACGCTCAATGGTATTGGTTATTAACAACCTGTTAGTTGCTACCTCCCCCAGGGATGCTTAGGGGTAGCCGATGTCAAATACGAATTCAGTTTATGGAATCGTTGCAAATAGCTTTCTTTTTGAGGTGTTTCACAGTAGTATGTATTTTGAATCCGCTGTGTGTTTTACTCGGAGTTGAATCGCAATGCCCCAAATCGGAGATGTGTCACTTTTATTTCAAAAAACTATTTGACAATGTGAGAGACCCAAATCGTTTCTTTCAATATTAAAAAATTAATGTCATAGTATCGTTATGTTGAAAGTGATACCGACATTTGCATATAAGGTCCACAAAATAAGAAATGTTGTGGCAAACACCGATGAAACATGAAAACGTAGCAATTTTTTGTATATCACTTTGACCACGATAAAGCTCAAGACAGCATGGTTATAATAATACATGCTCATTGGGGTAGAGGGTTGCCGCCTGTGGTATCAGACGTCCGTCGGGACGAAGCGCCTACTCCCACCTTCTGGCAGGTGGGCTGACCTCCCTCTTGCCAAAGGTAACCTTCACTGCCCGCTGACCGAGCTACCTTCGCTGGGACCTCGGACTTTGAGCATTTTGCTTTGAGATTTGACCTTTCGGAGATTGTAGTTTATGAATAAGCTATTATATATTGCGTTCCGGAATACCATCCGTTTTAAATAGTCTATAATGAATTCCAAAATTCAAATCGAAGCAAAATCCGCTGTAGATCGAAGGGCATACGATTCAAAATGCCTTCGAAAATATTTTGCATCCGACGACGCACAAAATAAAATTTCTACTTTGAACATCTGTTATAATGCGACTATTTTATATTTTGGAAATTATATGTTTTGCAAGCTTATAAAAAGTTTTGCCGATAAATGACATTTTGTGGAAAATGTTAACATCAGCAGTTCGCTCTTTTGTGTTGCCCATTCTCATTCTCAGGTTTTAGGTAACATTGTGCGGTTTGCTGTGATAACACAGAGAATGCTTATATTCATGAAAATTATTAGGCAGTCACTTGCGCAGCACAGACTACCGTAAGGGAATTTGTCATTATTTTTAGCGGCCGCTAACTTTAATCCGCGATCCGGTAAGCGACGTTCAAGCGTCTACTTAGACACATTGATAAACCATTTGGTATTCCCAACAACCGTTGGGCCTGTAGTGCACTGTTATTCGAGAAAGAACGCAATTTTTGTATCAAATCGACAGCTTTATAGAACAGAAGGATAACTTATTATAATATTTTGCAGCAACGATGTAGCCTGTTTAGGTGTGCCTTTTTACATTTTTTGCTAAACCTTGGACTCCGAAGATTCAAACGAATTTCAATCATCACTTTAGGAATACTGTTTTATTGGGTTAGTATGTAATTTTTATTACACAAAGTTATCATCAGAGTTCGCTGTTAGGTTTTGCCTTGTTTTAATCTCGAATAATTCAATAAAGTGCAATTTTAACTGTAGTCGGAAGTAAGTCGACCGAAACGCTTATCCGTGAAACCACTTTAGGTGCGTACACCAAGCTTGTTTTTTGTCAAAATCTCGAATTGATTCGCGCATGAATTTGAATTCACAATTTTGTCATTGGCATTCGGTTTTTTCTGAACGCGAACATAGGCTTTGCGATGCACGAATGGAATTTGCGTTCGCGCACACTTGTTCATTTCATGTGTCCGCGTTCATCAGATAACATTCTGAATCAGGCAGCAATGTTCACGTTTTCACTTGTATGCGGTCAAAAAAATGCGATGCTAAAGCGTAAAACAGTAACCGCAAACAGGCCTACTCGTTGCTGTATCACAAATCGTGTACGTTTACATAAGCGAAAATCGTGATTTCGCGATCGTGAAGTGACTTGACAAAAGAACAGCCCATATGTACGAATCTAAATAGGACAAACGCTAGGAAATACGGTTTATTTATTTAGCTACAAGAATGATTATGTATAGGTATCTCCCACTGGGTAATTAAAATGATACAATAAATGTCATTTTTAAGGTCGCGCGTACTCGAGCACAAAATCGTAGACGTAATCGCACCGCTGAGCAACTCTTACTTGCCGGACGAAAAGCCGCAATCGATCCAAGCGTTGCAGAAATATCGTTTGAAACTAGTCATCTCTTGCGCCCAAGTTTAAAAGATTCCGGTCATGAAAAAGACGGCAAACTATTATCGAAATACGGTCTGCCCGACCGCTCCAGTTCGCTGTCGAAAATACAAAACTCTGTAGATTTTCGTACAAAACCACTACCAGCGACCGTAAGTGTTCACAGTAGCGCCACCGCAAAAGTTTTCGAGCAACCGATAAGGTGCGTGAGTGAAATACGATACAATCCACGACAAAATTCTGCGACAGGAAAACTATCAAATTCAGCTGGTTCTGGAATGATTACATCCGATGAGAACAACGTTGATGTCCAGTTTGTGAAACGTCAGCAGCAACCGCCGCGAGAAATTCTACAAAGACAGCGTGCCACAGCTGCAGCTGCTGTTGAAAATTCACCAATACAAGAGTCACCGTTACTCGAGCATAACGCATCGTGTTTGGTTCGCCGAAAACGTTCACGGTATCGACGGTTTAGACAGATGTTCAAATCAAGCGACGGAGGTACATCTGGTATCGATGCGTCGACGTCACATTGTACGTGTTACAGGAATACACCGCCAACAAAATCTTGTAGTAAACTTAGTTTTTGGTTTTCAACCCCATCAAAAATTGGAGCTGGAGCAAACGTGTTACGACAAAGCAATAGACACAGCGGTCCAAGAGCTGCAGTGCAACGAAAACATTATGCAGCTCGACGATCTGTTAGTGCAGTCGATCCATCAGTACGAAGCCCGAAATATAATGGAGAAAAGCTGAACAAACTATCGTCGGTAACAAAGTCTGAGCTTCGCGCTCTTGTAACGTTAGCAATTGTTACGGGGACTTTTGTTGTATGCTGGGCTCCGTTTTTCGCTATTGCGGTCGTGCGACCAGTGCTTTGTCATTCCGCGAAATGTCCGTGGCATCCATTGCTCGATTCGTCAACGATGTGGCTTGGCTATGTTAACTCCATGATGAATCCAATAATATATACAATATTTAGTCCTGATTTTCGGAAAGCATTCCGTCGTCTACTGCAATTCATCTGTGTATGCTGCAAAAGGCCGTGTTGTTGTAACCGCCATAGTGTTGACTTATAAACTTAATTATTGTTTTCGTCTAAGAAATTTTTAATTGCTGTTGTATATATAATGATCTCTAAAAGGTTCTGATATTTATTTTAAAAGACGCTATGTTTCCTTTTCAACTTTTTGTGACAGTACTTAATGTCTGTGTTTCTCGAGTGTGCCAAATTGCTAACATAGAGTGGAGTACGACAGACTCCGCATTATTTTAGCCATCGTCATCATTGAAATTATTATGTCCACCGTAATAACATAGATATTTTGCAATGATTTCCACTCAATATACCTATTTATGATACATATCCGTAGTATATAGACGCTCAATATAAATGAGTTTTTTACTGCGAGCTGTGGTCTTCGATTTGAAAGTGATAAAACAGAAATATGCCAATTTTCCCACAAAAGTATTGCCTGAATTTTACTGATATTAAGCTCGCTACAATATCAAATGTACTACTTACGTTGATATTTATGACTAATTGGTTGGGCCTGTTTGATATACTACTGGCGTTGTATTACAGTAGTACTCCCTTTGCTCGCTCCGCTTCGATTAGCTGCAACACCAAAAATCAAATTCGGAAATACGGATGGTGCAAACAGCGGAAATTGAAAAAAGAATAGTAAGTGAGTATCAGGTGTCAGAGAAATGCAAAATTTCAATAAGTTTTTCGGTTACACCCTACACATTTTGAAAATTCAGCAAACAATTAAAACGCCAAATTATTAGATAGTCTAAATCTGTATGAAAAATACATTTCTAATACAACAAGTAATACCGTAATTATTTACAGTGAAAGCACGAGAAAAGATCTAACATCTATAGATCTTTGAAAATGGAAGTATTTTAGGTCTCCACCTAACCGTCAAATGGAGACGGTCGACTGGAGTTTCCTTGTCCTGTTGCTCAAAGCAAATGTTAACATTAGAATTGACCGCCTAATCCCATAATATATAGATCCGATAGGAAAATCTATTCTAAGAGATCACAGGAAAACATATCTGTAAATAGTGTTTTCTCGGTATTCTCGAATTGCTGATTACTTTTTTACGAGTACAATTTTTTAGCTGGTCACTGAATGCAATGTCAGGATATCCGGGTATACGGTTTATGCTGATATCAGGATATCTCCACGTAGTAGGTAAATATCAAGATATCAAATCGTATCTGGACATCTGTATACCCGAATATTTTTCCCATCGCTTGTATATTACTGATTTGAGATAGAATTAGTAATACAAATTATTTAAATTTGGATTCAATGCAACTTTTATTTAAAACTAAAAGAATAATATTTTGCCGGTCATATTTAGATGATTATCTAAAATGCCAAAAGTTTGGCAGAGCTTTGGCAAATTTTCTATAAAATATGTTGCTTGAAGTTGCTTCAATCGATTATGAGCGGCTAAGGCCTAAAACTTAAAATAACTGTTCCTCATAACTTTAGTAAACTAATAGAATGGTTTAGATGTTCAATTAATAATTACGTTTAGGTAAAATTAGTCAGTATAAACGCGTTTGTTATTAGTCGTATGAAAATTTGTATTTGAGAATTTTTTGCGTAAATTTTCCAAACGAAATTTTATATGTTTTTAGACTATGAGGCTCTGACAATGGCTATCAGGACATATTTAGTCTGATAGTTATCAGTACATCGAAATCAAATATCAAAAGTTTTCTGATACGAGTTCGAAATTTCATAACATTTGCTTATATTAATATAACCTAATTATTTTTTCTCAGTTAATACATTTTATACATGCATATAAGTGGCATGTTTTATAAATCGTAACCAGCTGTAGAATTGGAAGCACAACACACGGTTGTACTATACGCATGATATGTATTTATTTTTTTATTAGAGCTCACATTTCAAACGATCACTGTTTTGTAATAATTCAGCTACGCATTGTAGTGATCACAAATAATCATTCCTCCTAGCAAAACGTCGATTCGCTAATTAGAATATTATCATCACAACATACTAACCATTTCAAGCGAATCTATGGTGTAGTAGTGGATAGCATGTCTGATGCCCACGCGGTAGGCCCGGTGTTTGATTCCCGGTGGACCCATTGTTTAGCTTGAGCGGGATGTCACAAAAAAATAGAAATAGCTTGCATGGATATTATGTGGGAAGAGTTGTTACCACTTAATCTCACTCATTTCGAAGTACAAATAAACATTCTTAAGCAAGGTTATACCTATATGAATTTACGTATGACTTTCGCGTAATAAGCCTAAGATCAATCCACGTTTAAAATATCTAATATTTAGCAATGGAAGTAAATCGATTAGATTAATAGAATTGTTTAAAAAAATTTGAATCCCAGCTCTCGAAGATCCTCAACTGCGAACATTTTTTGTTAATAAATATATTAGTAATAATGTACCGAAAAATTAATCCCATGGTGTTTTAAAAAGACTCTAATACAGAAAAAATATACTAAGCACCTCAATCGGCGAATTCCCAACTACATTAAATATTTGGGCTTAAAATAATTATTTAAAAAAGATAAAAGTGGAACTTCAAAGCTTGAAACTAGCTATGTAATAAAATATATGTTATCAACCACAAGGTATAATTTATAACCGAATGACGGAAGTCACATCAAACCTGTGGTTTGGACATAGCCAAAGTGATAAAAAGCGGGGTTTTTTCTTTTAGCCCCCCGTGCCCGAATTTAGTCAATTTTAAAGATACAGAGCTGATTTTGGTATCAATCGATTCAGCTCGAAGAAACGAAAACGGTTCAGAAAATACTCATTTTGCCCACATCTCTGAAAAATTTTTTTGATTTTTTTGAGGTCGCAATGGTCCGCTCTCGGGAACCCAAAAATTTTTTCTTCGGAATATGGTCATGATTCGATAAGAAATGACTCGATTTGATGGGAGAAATCTACTGGTGCGTATTTTATTGAAATATACGCCACCGTTAGAAAGTTATGAGAGGCCAAGCAACCCTGAAGGGCGGAAATAAAATGCAGGCCATGCCATTCTCGATATACTAAGCCTAAGCCTTAGTCTTAGCCTAAGCTAGGTCCTTATATGAGACATTCACTAAACATAAGCCTAAGTCGGGGGCTGCCGTGCCTGGATCCCCCGCTCTAAGCTGCTCTTTTTGCTAAGAGTTACTTGGCCCTCATAACTTTCTAACCGTTGCATAGATTTCAATAGAATACACACCAATAGATTTCTCTCATCAAACTGAGTCGAACGGTGCCCAACATGACCATATTCTGAAAAAAATATTGGGTTCCCAAGGGGGGCCATTGGGACCTCAAAAATCGAAAAACACATCGGGGATGTGGGCTAAATGAGAATTTTCTGAACTGCCTCACCGAGCTGAATCGATTGATAGCAAAATCAGCTTTGTATCTTCAAAATTGACCTAATTCGGGCTGGGGGGCTAAAATAAAAGACCCAAAGGCAGAACTAGAAGACTATCTTTGGTTCAAAATGTATAATCGGTTATCATCCTTTTCCATAACCTGTCGATTTGATACAAATATTGCGTATTTTCCTGAAGTGCACTGATGGCCCAACCGTAAATGGAAATATGTTGATAAATTTCACGGATAATTTAGTTGCAATTTATTATTGTACGTTCGAGGAATATCAATACACTACATTTCCAGTAAAGGCAACATATAGAGATTCGAAAGAACTATGGACAGTATTTGAGATAATATTGTTTCAGACTATAATATATTTTGTCTGAATAAATAATTTAATATGCAATAAAGCAAAAACGACAACGTCTTACGTTTGTTTAGCGAACATGACACAGCTATATATACACTATTTGACTATGAATTTGGGAGTTTCTACCATAGATTGTTTAATAACCCGAGTTTTCTATAAAAACACACTCATCTTGATGATACGGTTGCTATATATGTAATGCTAATATTTTGCCTATGCAAATTAATGCTGATAATTTGCCTATGCAAATGATATATGGTGGCAAAGACAATAGACTATATATATAAGGCGTTTGTGATCTCAACTAGTCAGTCGTTGTTCATTAGATCGACTGCCGTACGTCGTGACGATAGCTAATTCCTCAATCGACGCCGAAAGACTCAACGACCACAACAACGTGCCGATTGAAGAGAAGCCTGACTGAAGTTTGATTGAAAGTAAGGACATTGATAATTCATAATAAGATCAGACATCTACTAGTTGTTTTGTGACATCGTGGGCATACAAAGGTTCTGATTCAAGACTGTAGTATGTAAACGGCAGATTTCTGTCTTAGTTCATCACGTTACATAAGTAACCAAAGATTTAAGCATCAAAACAAAAGCCGTTATAAAATGACAATATATCGTTTGGAATAGGAAGTCAATTGTCCACGTTTCGAAAGACGTCACACGGTCTGACTATTGGTTTAATAAACTACATTGAACACTTATAAAATTTATTATTTTACAGAAATGAACTGCGAACACGAAAGCAATATATATATTCAATCATATGATAATCATATACTGTTTGAAAAACCAACACCCATGGAAAACAGTTAAAGTTGAAGTACCAACCTAAGATTCCAATATCAGATATTCCCCTTTGAATATACAGCGACACTAATGGTACCAACCGACTCAGTTTATCGATGCTGTTTAGAAAGGTGCAATTTTGGCCATATTTATGACTTAGTTTTTGATTGACCAATGTGACTCCTCCGCATTGCTATCAAATGTTCGAAAATTGTTTTGACATTTCTATATACTGTTTCAACCAAGAAATATAAAGTCGAATAACCCCATATTCATATTCGGCTCGATATGTTAACAGGTTATGGGAACTTATGTTTAAGGGAGCTATAACAGATATATTTTGATAAGATTTTTGAGGCTCATTGCATACTTAACGAGCAGAATATGACAGTAAGAGTATCAATATGGTTCAAACCGTATATAAAATTATATATTCATCGAGAAAAAATTATATGTTACATCTTCGGTTTTAATTGTAGCTTTAGCAAGAACTTCCAAGATATTAAGTGACATATTCATATGCTATATGTTTTTCATACTACTCATCCTGTTGCAGCGCCAACATTTGCTGCATACTGTCCAACATAATTTCCTGGCGGGTCGTAGTTGGCGACAACATAGATCTTGGAACAAGCCGTGTCAGTTGCATATCCAAATCCAACTTTTGTGGACGATTTCCAAACCAATTGGGTAAAATGTCCTAAAATGATCATTTCATTTTTTAATTTATTTTCTATTTAGCGTGCAATATGGGCATCGCGCAGCGTAGGCCGACATTCTAAAGATAGATTAAAAATTTTAATTTAAACATCAGAATTTCTAACATTAAATATTAAGTTTTCAAATTTGAGGTTTGACTCTTTAATCAGTTCATTAAGCATATTTTTGTATTCATGTGTCAGCAGCGCAATCAGAAGCTACAACTGCTGTTGATGTAAACTGAATTATTTATTGCGCCGTAAAGTTTGAACTATAAACGTTTTCAAAAACTGGGATACAGTATAAACACGACTTGTGCATAACGTGTTTTATTAAAGATTTCCTTTTTTAAATGAATGTCTATTTCGTACAGTATTACGCAAACTTTTGTTGCAGCGGTGGAATGTACTACCTACATCGTTTTGATGCGAGCCTTGTATTCTAGCCACTGCGCTGGCTGGAATCTGTTACTCGGTTCCTTAAAGAACCTGGCAAAGCATGCAATTATCATCGAACTCCCGAACTCACGCTGCTCGACAAACTCGGTTAGTGTATCGCTCGGCAATTAATGATATGATAAATGAGTCATCTTAAAGTACGAAAGGGTTAAATTTTTAGCTAAATAATGAGTTCTGTGTGCATTCAGGAGTTTATTTGCTGAGATTTTAATTTCACCAGTTGATTTACATCGGTGACAGCAATACTTAGATGAACTGATATCCTTTACCCAGTGACATGTCGTTCACAATGTATTGGTCAGCGTTTATTTGATTTTATGCCAAAAAATTTTCGGGTTGCTTGTTGTCGAACACCACAGAATACCCTACATACAACATGTTCCTGGAGTTTTAAACGTGATTTTAAGCTTCTGAACTACTCTATCAGTAACTGGATGCTAGGCAATGTTAGAGGAAATTCAAAAAATTAAGGATAGCCATAAACGCGGATAAAACAACGCAAATCAAACGATATCGCTCATATCTCTTTTTTATAAATATCCTTTATACACACCTCACCAAAACTCAGTTAATAGTAGTGTTATTTCTTTTGTCACAACCGGAGGCTGTGGCATTGTTTTCGCCTTTAGTCAGACTGTACAAGCATCAGTTTAAGCCGCACTACTCAGTGCGACTGCAGTATTATAGAGTGCTTTATAAATCCGATCGCTGGATTCAGCTAGCCAATCGTAAGTGCCTTACCGCAAACGGCTCGGACTTCTTCAACAAAATTTATGACGATGCTGTCTATTTTTTCCGGAATTGGCCCCATTTCGATCCATATTATCAATTTTACCTATGTTCAATAAGTCAAACATTTCAAATACGATCCCATACACCTAGAATTCACGTAATTGATGATACTTGTCTGCAGATACGGACACGCTCGTGATCCTGCGCGCAGACGCTTGTCGTGTATCATGATCACCGCATGCGCATACTATTTTCAACGAGTTGTGATATGGTTAAATTAATTTTTCTGGTGATTAAGCTTTACTGTGGATAAGAATTGTCACGGGTTTAACAGTATGTAGAGTCAAACATACGAATAGCGTCTTCCAACAGGGTAATGGTGATATATAATGAAATTAGACATATTAAGATGTAGAATATTCAAGCAGGTTAGTTTGGTCTTCGCTGTAGAACGATTTACCACAAAGTCATTTGCAGTGAAATCCCGAAGCTAGCTATTTCTTAACATTTTAGAACCTCTTGTTACATAACGTTGGCGTTATACATAGTATAATTATGACATCATAACCGATGCTTTACACCTCTAACCTTTTCATTGAGCTATATAATGCTTCAAATGAAATGAATATACTGTACACAAAATTTCAGTCGTGCAATTATTGCATCCGCCGGCTGCAAAATGTGTGACACCAAAATGCAAAAGGCATAAATGTAATTCAGAAAGATTGTTACACACAATCCAGCTATGACAAGCTCTTTGATCAGCTTATGACATACTTTCTATATCGTAGCCTCGTAGCATTTCTTGACTGTTGTGTGAGAAGGTGCACGTTAATAATTGTTTGGTACACTTAAGTTTTGTAGTCATAGCTGCAGTGACTTATTTCTTTTGAGGAAAAATACTGACTATATTCAAGTTTTGGCTGCCTAGTAAATAATATTCACAGGCTTATCGACGATTTATCCTCGTTCTAGCGTTAAGGACAGGCGTTTAAGCACCCTCGCTTTGCTTCGTAATGAAATATGATATAAATTGTCATAAAAATTTGTATAATTTAGTCAATTGCTCGGTGAAATCTCGATTAGCCCTTCCATGCCCGAATAAATTTCTATATCGTGAAATGTTTGACCAACTTGATTCGGCGCTATGAATTGAACGCGAATTGCATGATTACAATCGGCGTAACGAACCACTCATTTATTTATGCCACGAATTTATTTGTTTCGCATTTAGCAATATGTACTCAAAACCACTCTTTACCGTGGCTCTTTATTGAGTCTCGTAAAGCGAGCAAATATTAAGGTTCGTGCAGACAAATGCTAAAAGGCAAAACCAGTTAACACAACAATTCAATGTGAGTGCTGGCACCGTTTGATAATATTAGCTACTAAAGGTTTACATATGAACTACGATGACATGTGACAATTTAGATATGGTAAAAACTCAAATCGAAATCGATTTCACAATACGATGATCCAGGCTTGAACTCTAACTCCGTATCCGTGCCCTTGGGAGAGGGACAAGCTTGGACGGGGGTATGCGGTGCGTTTTCGGCGCCGTCTATGTGTTCGGTGCCTGTGGCGCCATCTATGGGAGGTAGCCGAGGCCTTGGGAGAGACGGAAGGAGGGGAGTCGTACCCTCAGGAGGTAACTCCTACCGCAACTCTGTGAACAAGTAAGATTTTAACTGATTCAGAATGACTGAATTTAGAGTTTACTGAAGTTGAAATGACTCTACTTAAATTAAGCTTTGCGGTATCATATCAAATTTCGTCCTCAAAAAATTATATAATTATGGCTGACCTACATTCCAACTCACATTATCACTGAACTTGAGCTTGAGTTCACACAATAGCTAAACTTCAATTCCCACATAAAATCAGTTTGAGATATATACTTATTGAATCTAAATTATCATCCCGTTATCAGAACTCAAAACACATTTTTAAATCGATCTCGCAAACCCAATTCCAATCGTGTCATCACAAATTCATTTTAGTAAATTATAATTCAGCGGATGTAAAATTGGATGAATTTGATTTCGGGTTGAGTTTTTACCATATTCATACATCCAACTTATCGTAGTCTCGCATTATATACTCTTGGACGCTTGGTTACCTATTTAACACAGCATAAACAAAATTATACAGAATAAAACGATTGTTTGTTTTACCTGTCGTTCCACCATTACTCGTACTTGTGGCATAATTCCAATTGCTATTTTCCGCGTACCAGCTGTCGCTCGCTTTCGGAGCTAAGTTATGAAAAAACATTATTAAGTAAAATTCATGTGCAAAATTACATAAAATGTCGTATGCATTC
This sequence comes from Trileptium ribeirensis, assembly GCA_030248225.1. Taxonomy (NCBI): domain Eukaryota; kingdom Metazoa; phylum Nematoda; class Enoplea; order Enoplida; family Thoracostomopsidae; genus Trileptium; species Trileptium ribeirensis. The sequence continues at coordinate 73,305 of JASANE010002566.1, read as the reverse complement.
TAACAAATGAGCCTTATATGAACTTCCAATGTCGCATGCATTTAAGAAAAATTGTATCGTGGATACAATGCACTAATGTCACATTATAGTAATATTTAAGTGTATATACCTTGCATTTTTCGCTCTTTTCTAATACCATGTACTCGGTAAGATGTTTACAGCGGCTGCACGACGTTTTTTAAGGTAGAGATCTTTGATATTATGAAAGCACTTTAGATTTCCATTGCAAAAATGATCCAAATTCAATCCAAAGTCTTAACCGTAATAATGCCTCAAGCATGGGACCAAGGACAGGGGTGCGCAGGCGGTAGATGGTATTTTTTTGGGGGGGCAGGATGTGTGCCCGAGAAACAGTAGTTAGGGAATGGACGTAGGAAGTTAAAACTTTTAGAAGCTCACAATGTTTCCCAATCTTATCCTTATTGCCAATTCTTATCAATTTTTACTAATCTCCACACATTTTTCCTAACCTTCGTGCGCGGGTGAGGTGGGACAAACATAATTGAGAAGGTCCGACCCTCAGGTATCTCGTACCTCCACTATGGACACATACGGCCTCAGACGACGTCAAGCAGTTACAACATTTTTTGCGAAAACTGGTGTAACCAAACTGGGTGCCGAAGCTTCCTACCACGATGTTACATTACAGTTAACTGAAGCTACAAATTGACTGCGCTGTAATTTCAGATTTATCTAACTATAACGTAGCTATACCTATTCAACTCCTCAGTGTCTTGAGGCGTTATATTTGAAATACTTCCACATCTTTCTATGGCATTGGGCTCGAATAGTATACAAGATATTACATAACAGAGTAATTGCGTAATTTTACACTGTATTTATGGAATTAAAATGAAGACACCTTAATTATGTATATCATATTACGCAGAATATTAAAATTTTAGTAAAAATATTTTATTCTATTGACATATCCTATGAAAAACAACCGCCGCAGTAACTACTCTATGTGAAGTTTTTCATAAAACAATAAAATATTATGAATTTAAGTCTCATATGATCGTTTGAGATTCCGAAAGTTTGACAGTTTGAAAACTACGCCTCGAATAATTTCTTAAGCGGTACATCATTTTAAAATATCATAGTTTTAACAGAAATGCGAGGGCTGTGGCCACTTAAGTTTAAGCAAGCACCCTGCGTACCGCAAAAAATTTAAAATTGTATTAAATAGGAATGCCATAATTTCCTGAGTCATTCTGTATCTTAGGATCCAGTTTACAAGTGTAAACTAAGAAAATATGTGATTTAATTTTCCGCCTACAAATAATTTAACAATAGCTTACTTGAATAACCGTTTTGAACATTGGATGAAAAATAACCATACAAATTTTCTCCATAATTTTGAACTTTGTCAGCACCAGAACGATGGCTAAAACTGTTTGTGTCAATCATATGCTGCGCCCATTGCTGAGCGTAGCTATCCATTGAACTATCTTCAGTTAACGATTGTGCGCTATGTGTCGTCCGATATTGGTTATGCTTCGCGAGTTCAGCTGATCTCAAACTAGCCAAATTCACTGAAAATAAATTCAAAGCGGAACGTAAAATTTTTTTTAGATTTAAGCATATTTTATGATCAAACGGCACGTAAATTTAGGGTAATTTTATCACTCCAGTTTTCTACCTTTCTAATTTTAAATTAAAAAGTATAAATATGGTTTGTAAAATGACGTGTAAATTGACAACATTCAATGTTGATTTACTATAAAAACTTTCTCTATACGAGTGCGGAATACTCTGCATGATTAAAATCCGTACTTCAAATATATTTTGGTTTGCCTCAACATTGAGTTGAATGATTAGCAAGAATTGATAATATAAAAAGGCCCTTGTAAATATTGGTTGTTCATTGAAATAGTGTACTACATGTCACATGTATAGTATGCATATCTTGCACATTTAGATCCATGTTTTTTTGATAAGCTATGCTAAATACCGCAAATAGCACAGATACCCAGAAAGACATGTCTAGTAAAAGGCTGCCTGACTATAAATCCATCATCAGAGAATAATTCATTTTTCTAACTCAATGCCCACGCATATATATGCTCAATCCGGACCAAGTCTGTATACCCCATTAACGCCGCATATCGTAAACTGGAAATTAGGTAAATTATTCAACTTACAACCACATGGGTTTGCAGGTGTTGTTGTCTGTGATTGTGTCGTTGGTGTTGTGATTGGTGCGGTAGTTATTGGTGCTGCAGATGTGTCCGTAGTTAATGGAGGGCTAGAACTGTGCTCCGATGTAGTTGACATTGAACTTCCGCTGTTAGAGTTTGCACCAGAAGTTTGAGAAGGACTTGATCCACTTCCTCCACCTGTAGATACAGAGCTAGAACCACCTCCTAGAGTAGTAGCCAGAGATGTAAAACTACTTCCTGCCGCTGGATTTGAACTACTTGTTCCGGTTGGTTGCGGCGAGCTTGGTTCGCTTCCTCCAGTCGCGGGTGGAGAACTTGATTCACTTCCTGTGGCTGTCGACATAGGGCTAGAACTACTTCCTCCTGTTGAAGGCGCACCACTTGAGCTACTTCCTCCAGTTGGTGGTTGCGGACTTGATTGACTTCCTCCTGCAGTCGACATAGGGCTAGAACTACTTCCTCCTGTTGAAGGCGCACCACTTGAGCTACTTCCTCCGGTTGCTGATGGAGGGCTTGATTCACTTCCTCCAGTAGTCGACATAGGGCTTGAACTACTTCCTCCTGTTGAAGGCGCGCCACTTGAGCTACTTCCTCCGGTTGCTGGAGGAGGGCTTGATTCACTTCCTCCTGCAGTCGACATAGGGCTAGAGCTACTTCCTCCAGTTGAAGACGCACCACTTGAGCTACTTCCTCCAGTTGGTGGTTGCGGACTTGATTGACTTCCTCCTGCAGTCGACATAGGGCTAGAACTGCTTCCTCCTGTTGAAGGCGCGCCACTTGAGCTACTTCCTCCGGTTGCTGATGGAGGGCTTGATTCACTTCCTCCTGCAGTCGACATAGGGCTAGAACTACTTCCTCCCGTTGAAGGCGTACCACTTGAGCTACTTCCTCCGGTTGCTGGAGGAGGGCTTGATTCACTTCCTCCTGCACTCGACATAGGGCTAGAACTACTTCCTCCAGTTGAAGACGCACCACTTGAGCTACTTCCTCCAGTTGGTGGTTGCGAACTTGATTGACTTCCTCCTGCAGTCGACATAGGGCTAGAACTACTTCCTCCTGTTGAAGGCGCACCACTTGAGCTACTTCCTCCGGTTGCTTGAGGAGGGCTTGATTCACTTCCTCCTGCAGTCGACATAGGGCTAGAACTACTTCCTCCTGTTGAAGGCGCACCACTTGAGCTACTTCCTCCGGTTCCTGGAGGAGGGCTTGATTCACTTCCTCCTGCAGTCGACATAGGGCTAGAACTACTTCCTCCCATTGAAGGCGTACCACTTGAGCTACTTCCTCCTGTTGAAGGAGCGCCACTTGAGCTACTTCCTCCGGTTGCTGCTGACGGGCTAGATCCGCCTCCACCGGCCGCTGATGAAGAGCTGACACCGGTTGTTGACATAGGGCTTGGACTGTTTCCCTGTGTTGTTGTCACAAAGCTACTGCTGGAGCCCGCTGCTACCGTAGTTGATGCGATTGTCGCCGCAGCAGTATTGCTTCCAGCTGGATGAGGAGCGACGGTAGTACAAGTTGTTGCACAAGCATGCATCTCTGGCACCGTACCAGATTTCGGCTGAAAATGGTACAAATGAAAATTTTGACAAACCAGGTTTTTGAAATTTTCAGTGTTGACCCTACAAATTAAATGCGACTCAATATCACGGCACAGTAAATTTCTACACAATTGAAGCCCGATAGAGTCAAATCTGACTGAAAACGGTAACGGGAGAAAATTAAAATTACGTTGAGGTTTGTAAAGGGACCAATTGTATTTGACTAAAATAGATTTATGATGGCCGAGTATAAAGCGGCCCGAGGATGATACCGATGTTTTGAAATATTAAGAAAAACTACTCGCAAAGATAGCAAGCAATCACAAACACGATTCTAACGCTAGCTACGAATACAACCACTGCTCAACTAACATAAACATTTTTCGTTTTTGGACATTTTTAAAATTATTTCGCCTTTCATTGTTGTTTTCATAATTGTATATCTGCGGCTTTGCGGGATACGACTTCAAGACATTACAAATAGCAAAACAATAACTACGTTACGTACACAACAATATAATGGCTCCAAAAGAACAAAACAACAGATAAAGCTCGTCAGAAACAGAAACTGTTGCTCTAACAAATTACAAGTATTAACGACACCATTAACACAGAAAACGGTAGAAAACGGTTTTAACTTTGTCATATTTCATACAGCTCGCTTCGACCCATAGTAATTGTTATAACGCATGAAAGTCACGTTATTTTCTCACATACGTTTTGTAGTCACTGGAAAAACTACAAAGTTATTGTAATAATTTACTTGCCCGAAAGCTTTACCAAAGCACACTCAGCTCACTTTATGTTTTACTAAAGTAAATAAGCAACATTTTGACGATTGTAATACCGACACGCGCAATTTTAACACGTTTCTGTTCTAAAATGTTCAATATTTCCTATGCCTGCCGTACACCAAAAACAACTCTGTACTGGCGAGATTAGCAGCAAACACAACCCGTCCCGAGAGTACAACAGCACAGTGGCTAGTCCTCAGTTGTCACGGCGACGAAATCTGATGAACTTCGGCTGAGTTATAAAACACTTAGCTCAACATCTTTTTCTATCACTCGTGTTAAATATTTTAAGGGCTCGAAGTGATACTACATTTGAATCGAATAATACGGTTGAATATTTATTATGCAGACTATTTTCATAATACAGAATGAAACGCCATTTGAAATATCACAAACACAAATTCTTTCTATTTTTGCTCCCAGGACGGTGGTGTTATATATATTCATTTCAGCTGTTTGGTGTTTATATTAGCTGATACAATGTATAAGCTAACCTAGCTATACAACAGAGTACTTTGCAGCACGAAAGTAATATAATTTAAGCAGTGTGTTTTGTTTATATATTGAGATTTCAATAGTAGAAAGTAAAAATTATACCACGACTTATGAGTATATAATCGAGCGAAAGGTAGTGTAGATGAAATATGGGAATCTTTCCAGGGTTTTCCAGCGGTCCTTTCCGTTATAAGAACCATTTTTTACAGAGCCGAACGAATGAATTGCATAAAAATACAGCCTGACTGTATATTCAAGCAATGCAATAGTTCAAGAGCAGCCGCATGTTAAAACTGAGCTTCTACATAAAGAGCAAGACATAACTGCGAATTTTATTAAGCTGTTTCAACTAGCGACCGCAGTGGGTCGGGCCGAGTAGCGTAATGTCGGCGACCCGACTGGAGATTTCAAAGCAAATTCGGGTCTGGTGATAGATACAAAATGTCGACGCATATAGTGTTCTATCTGCATGCAGTACAGAAATCTGCATAGTTCCAATGTAAGCTTCTGATAGATCCAGCTGTGATCAATGACGATACCCTGAGACTACGTATGCTATTAGGTATACGTACATCGCAAAACAGATTTGAACGCGAACATCTTTAAACATCTTTTACTGTTTTTATTCCGGATAGTTTGTGCTGCAAATACAGAATATGTACCTTGAATGACAGCATTATGCTTATGTTGGTTCTGAAAATGTGGTCCCAGTACAGTCCCTAACTTCAACTTACGAACTGTAAAGATACAGACCACAATTCACACGGGCTGGATGGTCTGGGAGCTGGAGTGCAATAAGTTCAATTTAAGAAATTTGGCTCAAACGCAGTGCAAATGATACTCTCCGACACGAAAAGTCATAGACCGTTGTACGATGGTTAGTTCATAACAGAATCTGGTAAATAATTGAGATTAAGTTATTTGACTTTTCAGTGTATTATTTCAGAATTTTATTTTTGAGTTTCTGTGAAATGAGAAAAACACTACTATGGTAACAGTTGAGCGCATATTGAGAACTTATTGCACTAAACAACTCATAGATATCGCCAGCCACAACGAATTAGTTTTAAGATTATGCTTTTCTGACACATTTCATGTTAGAATAGTTCTTTTCACGTCGTCCGTCAAGAACTATTTGCTGCGTTGAGTACGTTAGGTTTTTCAACATCGTTTTAGTTTTGTACGGTTAGGGGGACTCATATAAAATAAAAATTTGCGCCAAAAATTGAATAAAAGAAGCTGTGATAAAGCCATCTACTAGGGCATTTTTTCAGCACTTCCATTCCCGGTTTCTTTTGCGGGAATCTAAGACTCTCATAGAGGAATCGTGTACTATTGATCAATGATCCCTTTAAGGACTAAATATCAAATGTACCTAAAGAATTGTTATAGGTGTTTTGGATTACACACCCTAATGCTCATCTGACAGTGTGCTACTTTAGTAGACGTATTTCAGATAAGATTATTAACACTACGAAAATTTTTGGCCAGTCGGTCTATCGTTTAAGAAGTTATGGATAATAACAGCTAAGTTTGCTGTTGATTTTTGCCATAAAATGTGAGTTTTTCACCCGCTACTTCTTGTGAATAAAGATCAGGCTAATGAGAGTCGTTACTGCAACTGGAATTTCACCGAGGCTCATTGAAGAGACGAAAATTTTATCTGAATCGCGCCGTTTCCTACCAAGATAGTTGCCAACAGCAAAATTCTAGCCCGTTTTGATCCAAAACTTGACTTTTAAAAATCGGCTTCACATTTTATTCCTCGTGGAATGATTAGATATGTTTTGTTAACGCTATAAATGTACATTTCAACTATGTCATTTAAACATTAAAAAAATTTTGCCAAATCGGTTTAATCACTTGCGAAACATTATTGCCCAAATAAGTTTTAACGCAATATCTATTCCACAAAGTTGACCATACGAGTATATATATATTGCTAGTACAATAGGTATTTCAACTAAATATGGCAAACATATTGGAAAATTTAGCTAAATCAGCATTATAAATTCCAAGTTGTACAGGACGACAGGAACATTGTTATCTATTATGCCTTAAAATATGCCTTTTAATACATTTACTCTCGTGTGACGGTAGCTACAGTTGTGTTATTTCTAATATAGTTATTTTAACTAAAACTGTCAACGCCGAGAGAATTTAGGCCACATCGGCTCACAATAAAATTCCGACGGATTAAAATAAAAGTTTGCTTGTTACAAATGGCAAATCACTTACGGAGATGCTGTTGCTCGCATGTGCGTACACTCAAATATGGAAAAAAAATTGTAACGTACGCCAAGCAGCTTATGAATTGTATATGTTCGTTGACATATTTTTTTGTATTTACAGGGAATATAAGGAAAGTGAATTTCAAAAACACTAGCTAAGTAGGTTTTTTATTTTTGCTGAAATATTCTTAAAATTTGCAACCCTTGATTTCTAGCTAAGAACGTTTATTGTGTATCTTACGAGAAGCAGCATTTATCGCAGTTTATTAAACGATTTCCAAGCAATCTGTTACCAATTTTTATGCGATGGTTAGCCTTGAGCTTGGAAAAGCGTGTAAATATAGCCTTCTTTAAGTTGAGGAACTATATGTGTCAAACCAATTTTTGCAAAATTATTGTTTGTTTGTAATATTACCTACGGAATCCTATTGCAAATTTGTGATTTTATTACATCCATTATAAACCTAATCACATAAACACTGTGTAAGCCAATTTTCTCAAGAAATTCACAAGCCTACATGCGTTAACAGCAAAACAAGAATTTATTTGGGGTTGTAAAAGGCTTCCATCTTCGATTAGTTATGACTTTTAAAAATCGAATCTATAAGTTCAAGGGCTTACGGATACTAGCTAAGAATACTTCTACTATAAAAACCCTGGGCCAAATAGTGTCGTCCATTTGCCAAATTTACATTATGATGATAAGCAAAATATTGTGCTTGTTGTTCTGATACAAACAAGTTTTTCGAGAAATGATTGTATGTCGCAGTCGACATAACGGACACCAATGTCGATGAAAGCTCATAAAGCCATGCATAAATATCTAGATTCTGGAATGCACTTAACGCCGTGTATGTATAGAAAGGGGAACATCTGCTACAGAAATGTAAATTAATCCTCGTTAAACCATTGTGAAATTTAATAAATGGCGAAGGCCAAAAGAAGTGTATTAAATTTACGATAAAACGCAAGGTTGCCCAAAAATACCCCCTCAAAAAGATGCTTTGCAACTATATTATTACTGCCAGGACGTAACCGAAGAAACAGCGCATTTGAGCTAAAACAATTGGACGAAATAGATCTCTCTATTGCAATGCTACAAACAATAAAACCTAAATTTAGGATTTTTCAACTATAATTACGCTGTTTGACATCTTTAGTTGTTAATTTATTAGGCATCGCCGCCATATGTTTGTAAAATGCATTTGACACAAGTTTTTACCATACAATCGTAGACAAAGCAGATTCAGCGGACGCCAGGTATGTGATTAATTTCACATTGCTCGAAACAATGCTATCACTGCTGACTAATGTTATATTTTATTTCCTGATATTTTTGAAGTGAGGCTTAAGTTTTTATACTAAAAAATATGCCAATGATAAGTTTCAAGATGGTGAATTGCAAAATTTGGCAACTGCGATATGCTGTTTGAAGACAAGGTAAAATTAACTGAACCTAGCTCGACATATTAGTAGTGAAAACCTGTATGGTCATGCACAACATTTTAAGTAATTTGTACAGAGGATTTTGTGTTTCCGAATTATTTCGTTTCGTCTGTGCTATTTATATGAACAAATATACTTTGTGTAAAAGAGCTGCAATTTGAATTACAATGTTCCGCTCAGGTTACAATTCCCACAGGATTCATTATCTACCTTCACAGCATTTGTGTCCGCTGGCTAATGATACCAAAAGAACATCTATATTGGAGAACATCGTTCTTATTGCGGTTGTAATATCCTGCGCAAATATAGTTTATACAATACCGTGTTGATAGTTATATTTCATAACAAATCTTAAATACTGCTATATTGCAGTGCTGATTTCATAGTTTTGAACTTGTATCCGTATTTTGATAGGCAAACTAATAACCACGCTCGAGAAAGTGATAATAGCACTGAACAAAATTTTGTACATGTTTATGCACCAACCATAAGTAATATGGTGGCAGTAAAGTCGTCCCAAGTTGATGTCATTGTAGTAAAAATGACACGACCAAGAACACGAAACCAAACTTCTCTAACCATGACTGCAGCAACTATTAAATTTGCAACACAACTAAAATATACAATGATGCTCAGATTGCAAACAGCAAACAGAATCCATGTCAAGTGTTACACACAGTCGAGAGGCAGTGTTTGTGATCACCTTTAGTATTCGAGATTCCTCATTTATATATCATATCTCTATTCCGCACAGTCGAATGACCTACTATATAGATAAATCAAATTACAACTTGACTACTTGAGCATTTCGCAGTGACAAACAGTGTTTGTGAAACAGTGTTCGTGATCAGAGTTACAATGAGTAGTTCCGTATCTATATATCATACCTCAGTTCCACATTGTCCGATCGACCTCATCATAGAAGTAAACGAATTTCCAACTTGGCTACTTGTACATTTGGCAGCAGTGCCGCTTTTTCGTGAATTGGTAGCTTTCATAAGATCTCTCCTGAAAGAATAATAACAGCTGAATCATATTTCAATATATAATAAGACGCATAATAAAATTTATGATCGGATAGCCTTAACTCTTAAATGCCATTATGCTAAATGCAGAAATCAAATATTTCTGACCCATACGGTTCGGAGGTCAGTCTGAACTCATTATTTAAGCAACCGGATCAGTTTTTATTTGCATTTTCTTGTTTACTTTGGTTATCAAACCGCTGATCGCTGTAGAAACGCAATCACAAAATTTATCTTAAATTATTCATTTAACAAGAGATTTTTCTTTAAACCAAAAATTTACCTTTGTTTACCAAACAGTGAGATAGCCTAAAGCGTGTGCACATTGCGCCCGATCATATATGATTCGCGCATGTCCTATAAATATCGAGTGTTCACATTGCACTCGATTTGATACGATTCAAGTCCGATCATATCCGATAGAGCATGTACAATTTTATTGCATCCATATCAGATGATGTAATGATACGATAAATTATTCATTTAACAAGAGATTTTTCGTTTAAACCAAAAATTTACCTTTGTTTACCAAACATTGAGATAGCCTAAAGCGTGTGATCTGATTGCATCTGATCATATCTGATTCGCCCATGTCCTATAAATATCGAGTGTTCACTCGATTTGATACGATTCAAGTCTGATCACATCCGATAGAGCATGTACAATTTTATTGCATCCATATCGGATGACGTAATGATACGATAGCTGCAGAACTTGAAACAATGTGAAACAAATCGGATCGGACCAAATGTCAATACAAACTAATAACAAACCATTGGCTATATGTGAGAAATGTTTTCTGTAGAAAAAATGTAATCCTATTATGTCAGCTGATGCTCGTAAAGTGTTTATAGGCAAAATATATCAACAAATACATATTTTCTAATAGAAATATATTTGATTTAATGATACTTTAGCTTCAGCCACTTCGACAAGTGTGTGCAACTATTTTTACTAAATGAAGGAAGTCACAGTTTATTGTTTTCCAACGCACTGCAAATACATTTCATAAACTATACTGGAAGTTTTTCTATTAAGTAGAAGGTATGTCTATCAGAAATTTTTGTTGATTTTTATACCAACACTTGCTAAAAATTTAACATTTAATATTTTAACTGTTTCCTTTTCAATATTACATAAAAATTTCTGGTATCACGAAAAATTTCTTTTACGATCGAACAATAAATATTTGTTGAAGATAATGTAAAATTCTGCATCATTAAAATAAATCGGTAGCTGGATCTTGTATCACTAAAATAAATTCGCATACCTAGTCTAAATAAATACTTCGTGATGCTGGAATGAGCAACAGAAACTCGGTTCAGAGTACAAATTTTCAGAGTACAAATTTCAGTTTTTTAGGTACAAAATATACTTATCTTGATGTGTGACGTTAATATTACGTTCAAATCTTTACATTTATGTTACGACCTATTGTTAAGAACAAGCCATCTGTTTAGGTACTATTTTGCGTTATATAATATGCAAGTTTTGAAATATTTGTAGCATCGTGTGCTTCTCTGTAACACACGTTTGAACTTATTTTATTGGAGTTACATTTGGTGAAATGCAATTGACATGCCTCCAGTACTTTTTACTCTTTGTACCTCATTCCGGAAAAGAGAAGTGTTAAGGCGTGTTCACACGCTGAAACTTTTTGCTCAAATTTTATTCAAAATTTGAAAGCATCCTTTTGCACTCTTGGTGAGTTTGTTCGTTTGAACACTGCTGAGCTTTTCAATGATATTCCTGTAGTTAATCGTCGACGAATTGTATTGTTTGAAAAGGTTTAAGCTCAAATTTTGATTTCAAATTTTGAAACATCGCAGTTTTCCTTTATAAATCACGGTCAAATTTTTGATCTAAATTTGAGCAAAAACGTTTGAGTGTTAGCACACGCCTCTAATCATTCTTTCAACCTGAATTTAATTTACAGCTTAATTCCAAATTTCTGTATCACCTTGTCATAGGTGTACGTACTAAAATGTTTAGTGTTTATATAAGTATTATGAAGTTTCGTTTATGTTCTAAACCGATATTTCCTTATAAATCTACCTTTACCATGTTAACTCTTCCATTATTTTTACTTTTGTTTTTAAAATATCAGGCATATTCAAAATTTATAATGACCGGATTATAAATGTTTTCTGGAACTAACGTTACTTTATTTAAAGTGTACTAAATTTTTGCCATGGCATTCACTTTCGTGCTACACATTTTGTGTTATAGCCAACACAATGATCCGGTCATTAGAAACCGCTAATAGATCGCAATATTTGACATCACCACCGTACGCTTATTCATATATTATAAGTTATGTATTATAAGTTTTCACATAATATATTGCTTGTCATTTTGTATCGTGCATGTTTACGTCTTTTAAGCAGTTAAAGTATTTAATTTTCGGGAATGTAAGTTTCCATAATTGGAATAATAGATTGGTTTTTACTAGTAATCGTATTTCAGGTTTTCAATAATTTTTACCTGTAAATATTTCTGCGTATAATTTTACGATAGCAAGCAATTATTTCTTCAACTTGCTGTGAAATGTACAACTAGAGATTTTTGACCCTGGCACAAGTTAATTAATGATTTACACGCGTTTGAGAATGAAGATGGTTTAGCATTGCAAACGCACCTTTTCTGTTGCACTCTATAATATGCCATTCAGTTCCTTTATCGAAGATGAATTGCGGAAATATGAAAATACTAATGTCTCCACGTCACGGAATGAACCAGTAACTGTAGTTCTCTTCTTAAAATCGGTTTCATACAACAAAAATGCAGGCACTCATCGAAACTAAGTAGGATTTTATGATACGTTATGCGCCACTACGTGGCTTTAAACCATTGTTAAAATCTAGACAGCAAGCATAACAAATTTTGAATATGATACGGTCTGCAACCAACATAAATTGACGTTTAACGTCAGCAAAATAACACTTTGCAAGGCAGATGTTCTCCGAGTAATACTATCAATTTTTTGTCATAAATTTATCAAAAAATCCAGCTCACGCATGAAATTTGAAACGGTATGCATTTCATCTAAAACTATTACTGACATATTCATCCACTGAGCATGTACCGCATACTTTCATGGCTGGACTTCGACAGACATTGACCCTTGTGCTGTCAAGCCAAAAAATAGGGAACAATGCTTGTTCTACTTTATAAGCCCCATAATGCTGAAAAGAGATTAAGAGTCTCATTGCACCGGCGTTGTCAGATATTACTGTTTTAAATATGCAAATAGCATCTTAACTAGCGATATTCTGGCAATTTCCTTTGATTGAAAATATTTTTGTTGATTTATTATTCGGATATTGTGATCACGATTACACGGATTAATGTTTTCGTTAGATTTGTGTCCCATGGTTTTCGGGCTAGGGCTTATACTATTTTAGATTGTTATGAAAGCGCCATACAGGTAATAACTATCTGCCGGATATAGCCAAACAGGAAAAATATTGTACACATACATTTTTAATCCTTGAGACTTGTACTTTGATTTATTTTTCTTATAAATTTTTCTGTACATTCGCTTCAGCTCACGGTTGTAACATCGTTCCACTCTTGTTTGCGACTTTGAATCAGGCGACCTTAAACAGAACACGTCAAATTCATTTTTGAAATAATATGTGTAACATGTTACAGATCATCCGCTTTAAAACCGAAGACGGAGGATTAAAATTGCTCATGCATTTTCTGGGTGATACATATAAATTTGTAAATTTGTGGGTGTTTAAAAAGTTCGACTCACTCAGTAAAATGTTCTGAGTCCTGGTCGAATATTTCAGTGATAGATATATTTAGTTTTTTAATAAATTATAAGCAGCCAGTGAGATTATTATTGTAATCAACACAGAGTAATTGAAATGTTTCATTCACAAATTTTATCTCTCTTCAGTTATATATTTGACCATGTATTACATCAAATATTAATTTTATATACATTTATTTATTATAGTTGCTATAAAACATCAGAATTTAACATCGAATGCATATATTTATATATACATAGCGAAAGTAGAAGCAACAGTGCTGTACCATTTTAGTCGTAAATTATAAATAGTATTCCAAATATGTGGTTAGTTTGAAACGTATTGACTGAAAATGCTGACTGAAACGTTCAAAAATTTTTGTGCCAATTTTATGATAGACGCTAGTAGTTAAAGTATCGCTTTCTTTTAGAAATTAATGCATGACAATACAAGTTTTTTTATCTAAAACAAATTGTTTATTTTTCAATATCTGGATGTTTCAAAAATTTGCTTGCTTTAACCACTAATAGTATTATTGTTTGGAATATTTTTTTATAAATTAGTTAAATTTTTATGAAGAAACAAGAAACATTTTTGAACGTATTGCAACGTGGACCAGCAATGTCATGGACTATATGGGATTTACATATGTTATGACAGAAACACTGTCTTCATTAGAAATAGCCTAAATATATGTTCGATCTCATCATAACATTTCACTACCTGGAGGTCATCCATAGGTCAATTCAGCGCTCTGTTTTCTACTTATACATTCCAGCGAATTGCCGATTATTCTAATCATAGCGTAAATGGCACCTAGTTTTTTTTCTAAAAGTGCGTTGAACTGTGATTCCGTGTAACTCGACTTTACAAACTTAAACTTATACCGCGGACTGTGCTCGAAATATTTTCTATGGTAATTATGGGTTTAATAATTTATAGATGCAACTAACAACCAAAGGCAACTAACTACTTAAAAGCTCTATATAATGACTCTAGGTAGATTTCATGTATTAGTGATCTTTGAAGGCCAATATATGAATAAAAACGTTATGCTGAATATCTTCGCTTCAATTATTCATGAATCACATGCATGTTTCGCACCAAATACAAAAATGCTATGCAGCATTTTCGCTGTATCTTTTCCACATATTTGGAGCATATGTCGAAATGTAGGAAAGCATATCAAACCCAAATACTTTTACTCACCCCTATACTATAGGAGTATAACCGACTGCATTTGCTACATTGCCTAGCAAGTATGCTTCAGGTAAGTATGTGTTTGCATCTTTAATAGGACTATTTACGACCGGTGGTGACGCTAGCGCAATGTAGATGTCCTCGCCAAACATAGTGCGTCAGACCTTTACCAATAAATAATCGTTATTATCAAAATATAAGCATTTTAAATAGACATTTGAAACCATGGTTTGAGAAGAGTTATTATTGTCTCTTTTATGCATATACAACGCAAAGTCAATTTAGGACATATTCATACTTCAAGCAATTCAATGCAGCGAGTAGTACCATCATCTCAGTCAAATAGTAAAATTTTACCCCTATCGTATCGCAATTTTAAAACACTATGAACATTGAAAACCTAGCGTACGAAGTTGTGTATACTATGTTTCAAGATTCTAAAGAAGGTGGAGAAGATAATGCTTGAACCATACACCAGGTCTGGAACTATAAATCAAAATTCAGTGTATCGCTTGATCACAGGATTGGCGCATATTTTTTTTGGTCCACAGCAACATTGTACTATATTGCGTTATTTTATCTTGCATATTTAACAAGAACTGCTATTTGCGGAATTTGTGAGGATCCGTAAGGATGTGAGCAACTGCTTTAGAATAGCTCAGTGATATGCGCACCATCCTGTAAACAAAATAATCCGGATCGAAGACCTCGGTACAGCAGAAACTCCATCAATATTTCTGGACACAAAAGGAAATTAAATTCATTGTGACATCTATTTCAAACAACGGCATAAATAAGACAAATAAGCGGTAAACATGTAAGTGTAAAAATAGAGCAAGGCTATGCGACATTTTAACAACGAATTCATTAACGCATAAGCAAATGTGTGCACCTGAATAAAATAAACTAATATTGCACTTTCACTAGCGTTTTCACAACTACAGAAGACATCATTACTATTGCAAATGATAATTTAAGTGCAATATTCATTCAGCGAAAGGTGGTACACCACTGTAAGTTTCAAGGTGGTATTTATCATGATGACTGTGTTTATATTGGTTAGCTAGCACAAACAGGAAATTTTAGAAAATTGCATGGTTTTACACCAGTAAAAATATGTGGTGAATTCGTACAGAAACACAGCAGATTTGGCCTGCCGGTAATCTTTTAACATGTTTATCTTCATGATTAAATTTTGCCATTTGTGTGCCACTAAAATTGGAATTTATACAACACTTGTAGATTTTTTGTATGGTATGTCTATAACGTCGTTTATAGATTTTATAGCGAAGGATTATAAAGCTTTTATGGTATATTTCATGCCATTTTAACTCAAATTCCTAAGGATACTGAAAATTAAGCATAGCATTTAGCAATAATAAGAAATCGGTTCAAAACTAGCCTACGGCTCTCAGGATTAGTTGAAAGCAGACCTTAGAATCTTTGATAAATAAACATTATTACATCTAGTTCGAGGTGTTTATTGAAGAAGAATACATACTGAGGGCCAAATATCTTTAATGCATTTTAAAATGTGTCGTTCCTAGCAAAGAAAACTTCTGAGAAACACCAACAGAACATACCAAACGCTGCTTAGATGCACTTTTCGCATAACAGAATCCATTATTCTTTAAGGATGAAGGAATTGTCAAAGACCAGCTAGTGGTTTAACATATTTTGTTTGGCCAACTCCCAAGATGGTGTCGGATTGTTTAGTATTTCTGTGCATTGCGTCGATATATCTAACAGCGAGTGTTTGCTTTGGCCATAACTGGTCCATGGACTGAAGAACGGTGCGAGCCTACAGCACACTTTATACTTTTGTTGCAAGGCTACAGATACCAGATATTACAGCCTAGCAGATTCACGGCTTAAATGTTTATGCAAACATATGGTATACATATATAATCCCTTATGTACAAGTGTGGATTTTACATTCTATACGTAAAAATACTAATACTAACGCGCTTCCCACTGCTGTAAAGAAATCAGAAGACGAAATGTCACCGCATTCGATAACACATATGCTCGCGCATAAAGGAAGTAACACCAATATTCCTTTCATACTGATCGACAAATCGCAATCTTTTAGCAAAAAAGAATATGACTTTCCTATAAATATTGCTTTATTTACGTAAAAATGGGTAACCAGTATAGATCAGCCACATAATTAAAAGCATAGGTGACGGGGGATGGAGGTAGAGGCGTTACTCCAAAGAGTCCGACCAACCCCGGAATATTTTAGCTAAAACTAGCAAAGATTTGGTTAAAACTGACAAAAATTGGGGTAAATTTGGCAAAAAATAAGTTGCAAGTACTCGGGTGAAGGGTTCCACCCCTCCTGCGGAGCTCCTCCCTCCCCCCGCCGACCACCTACCGCCCACCTAAAGACGGTGGCCTTTGAAACCTATGAATTAACAGTTATTACGAAATAAATGTTTTCGGTCTTCTGTCAATCCGCAAATTGTGTTAAGGACTCTACCAATTTGACACAGACCAATGTAACAGGACCATATTTGTAATACTCGGTTTGACGATTGCAGAAGTATATCGGAAGATGAAAACGCCGTCAAATATTATATTTAAAACAATTTCCGAACTTCAAAATTACTTCACATAATGACAATTTTAGG
The DNA here is from genome assembly GCA_030248225.1 of Trileptium ribeirensis. Lineage (NCBI taxonomy): Eukaryota > Metazoa > Nematoda > Enoplea > Enoplida > Thoracostomopsidae > Trileptium > Trileptium ribeirensis. The sequence continues at coordinate 56,017 of JASANE010002566.1, read as the reverse complement.
TCTTGCTTTTCCACCATTAGACTTGATTTTATAATACCACTTGTTTCATTAACTATTTTCTAATTCGTTTTTTAAACTTCTCTTTTTACTAATACTTCCCAAATGTACGGATAACTCAATCAAATGCTGCCTAACTAGCCGTTCGTAAAGTATCCATAGATTATGATCGCTATGTTTCTGCCATAGCTAGTATGCTATGTTATTACATCTAATGCAGTGAATTTATGAAACCAATTTTAAAATGTACGTGCTGAGTTCACATGACATATGTATGCAAATATGTTCTAGTATTTGCAGTATTGCCGTGTTCCACAAATTAGAACTAAAGCAGGATAGCTTTTAAATCTCTAGATCTTTGCAAGCAATCATATCATCATAGCTTAACAGTAGTATGCTTTCTTAGCGTCTAAGCAATCCGTGTACAAATTCTATTTTTGGTGCTTCTACGAAGTTTGTATTCACATTAGCCTAAAATGTTATCGCGACATTTTATGCCGGAACAATACTAATCATTGATCTTTGATTTCTAGTCGTATTAGATATCTTAAATGTTTGTTATTTAAATGAAAGTTTACTTTTGTTCAAACAAATAAATTCAGTTTTTTCCGTCTTTGAAATTTTGTTTTGCTGCAGAAGTTGCAAACGTTTGTAACAAACCAGCATCTGAATTGGATTCCTATTCACGTTATAACAATTTATCAGCCGATATATCCGACAAATCGCAGTAATAAACTGTTGCTAAAAACTGACAGTGTCCCTATTAACATGCAAGCTAAACTAGTAAAACGATTTTAGCGGCAGGTTTGACTTGAAAGCGTGAAAACAGAGATGCTATCGTACACATGTCAATAAATTAGACAGCAATCTTGAAACTATTATGAATTTACAGTTCTGGTCAGAATAATTTCAATGGACTGGACCGGTCCAGCGGTTTAGACCGCCAAATCTTAAAGTCGGTACTGACCGGTCCGTGAACATCACTACTGTACGTAGGAAAACATTTTTTCGAGGCAGAGATACAAAGCGTTAAGTACAACATTAGCACAATATTCCTAGACACCAATTCACAACATTGCGAAGCGAATTCGTTTGCACGGAACATGTTCGGGTTGACGGTACCAGGAGTTGCCGAAATCTGAACAAAAGGAATAAAAACAAATTTTAGGTGGCAATAGATTTCTTGGACAGTCTTGCCCAAATTTGCTTCTTCGCTATGGGACTATTACTTAGGGAGTTTGATAAACCGAGAACTTTGGAATCACACTGACCCATTTCTCTTGAGAAAACAAGAATTTATATTCAATGTTTTAGAAACTTGAGTTATGGTAAATTTTCTACAGCACAACTTGTACGTAATAAGTTTTGCTGTAAGAAAGCTAGTTATAATAAATAAACATACGATTTCAATATAATCAGTTTCACAATTAAGTGAATCTGACATACTCGGTTGTGGCAATACAAATCTCCAGTTGAAATTTTTGCTGTTTTTTAATAAAAGCGTGTCACAGTATCTTGGTTCATGGTTTATAGGATTCAGAGTAAGATGGCTATACCGAAAGAAGATATAGGATATAAAACGCTGATGTCCACTCTTTTTTTCTTAAAATATTTTTATTAACCTATACAGAACAAAACGGTGATGAGCTGATTATGAAAATACCTTTTTTGGTCATATTTATGACAAATTTTTGTTCAATCTCTTGGGTTAGCAATGGTCCTCCTCGGAGAAAAAAATATCTCAATGAATTTAGTGCAGCAATAAATTTATCTTGAACCTTCATATCGACTATGGATATTCGAATACAAAGTTCAAGACAGAATAAACATATACATCGATAATTTTTCGCTGTAAGATTGTTTGCTGCTAGGACGTAAAGTAATGTATTTATCTTCTGTTTTCGGCAAAACCTGGACAGAATGCAATAGAAATTAAAAATTAAAAAATTAACATTATTATAAGTGTAACAACTGTAAAGTTGTTCTTAAAGCTGAAAAATAATAAATTGAATTGTTACATATAAATCATTTGTTTACTGTTGCTTGGATCGAAAGTTGCCAGCGATGTGATTACTGGCTGATTTTGGACATGATGTTGTGTTTTAATGTTAATAATAATTAATTAACAAATAGTAATAAATAAATAAATTATGTCGCTGCGGTGTCATCATTAAATCCGGCATACAGCAGTCAGCAGGCTCGAGAGCAATTAACGATATGAAAATGAAGACTGTTCTTTAACCACCGTTACCACAGTATTTATACAGTCTGTAACCACATATGCAAATCAGGGCAGAGAACCGGTTTTTCTAATTTTATAATCCAGTTTCTACACTAACTATATTCTTCGATCTTTCAACTAGTTTCCGCAAACCAGTTCCTAGCTATTGTGTGAATCGAATAAGCTGGTTTGAATAACGTTAGCATGTGATGCATTACAATGCGTTCAACTAGGACATCCGACAGCCGACCATGTGCTGGATCAACCGAAGAACAACGGCATTAGGTGCAGCACAAACAAAGATAATGACGATCAGTTTGAAGATTTCGAAAAGCGTCTCTAGAAGCTTTGCTCAATGGTCGACCCCATACATCTACGCGAAAGTTCAATGCATTAACGCCGATATTACGGCAATTGCCAACATTCTGGCGACATAAACATCCGTAGTTGTCGATACTACTCCCGTTCACGAGAGCTAGGCCAAAACAAATCCATCTGCTGTTACCACTCGCTGTATTAGCAACGACGCAGTAATTCCGTCAACCGTGCCAATGGAACAATCGAAATAATTTGAGAAACGACAGATCTTCGTCGACCGCGCGGCACCCGACGGAGTAAACTCTATCCATGTGCTTGCAAATCTGACGTTGTGACGCTCATTGACACTTGTAGTGACATAAGTTTGCTGTCACATGTTTCGCTATGCGTTAAACGTGATATAAATCCGGTTGCGAGAGCCTCACAGCCACGAATGCTACACAAATCAGAACATACGGTTATCGGGCACTGCAATTCCGGCTAGACCGTGGTAACAAACAGAATCAATAGAGGTTCAGCATTGCCGAGGTAAGCTCAGGCTATATTGGGCCATTATTTTCGCAAGCGTAATAACTGCTAACTGTGACGACAACAGCATTCGACCGGTCGTTAATCGTAGGCATGGACAACAACCAAATGTCCGCCATTCACTGCCATCAAATCAGTTACACGACATCTTTTGTCTTGGAGTTGTTGGTGCGATTCAAGTCAGTTTTCGAAGAACCAATGCTCCCGCCACGCATCTAAATCAACACTAAATTGTTACTGTGGTCCGCCGTTTTTTTGCCACGCCTTGCAGATTGTTCGGCGACAGGCTGGAAACTAAGTCTGAATAGGCCGATCTAGAAAGCAATGGTATTGTTAAACACAGAGATTAGCCCTTAGCAACACCAGTTCATGCTGTCAAAATACCGAACGGCGGTTTGCAACCTAGTTGTGATTACCGCCAAGTCAACATTCGCACAGTGAACGTTCGCTATCTGATCCCGAAACTCAACGACGCCACCAACGAATTATGTGGATGTCGAATATTTTGCGTCAAAGCGTTTTATCAGATTAATCCAATAGCCTCGGACGATGTTGACAAAACGACCGCATCCCAATCGGTCTGTAAAATTCTTCACAAACTTCCAACGTCTGATAGATAACGCATTCCGCGTCATGCGATTTGTGGAAAACATGTAACGACGATATTATCGTGGCAAGTGTTACAGATAACGAACATCGTGACCATCTCAGCTGTTCTTTCGTACGCCTCGATGAATCTGGCTTCAGTAAAATGAGCAAAATGTGAAATCTTTAATCCGACAGTCGAATTTGTCGGTGTGGAGGTGTCTGTTGGCGGAATCTGCTCACATGCGCGCAATACAGAGGCGATTAAACGATTCACGCAGTCCACGACATACCACTGGTTGCGACGATTTCTTAGCCTACGTGGTTTTTACCACAGATTTATCTAAGGATACTCTCGACTCAACACACCGCTTCCGTATTTAACGGAAACGGCAGGATCCAACAAAAAATCAAATGCCTCAAAGTCAGCGAAAATAGAATGGTCTGGTAATGCCGAAGCTTCATTCCGTACTTTGAATCAGGAAGTCATTAAGCATCCGATGCTCGCTTATCCGCATATTGATACTCAATTTGTTATAATAACGGACGCGTCTGACTAAGCGGCTGGTGCTGTTCTGCACCATGTTATGACCAGTTAGCTGCGTCCAATCGCTGTCTCTTCTTAAAAATTCTGCGATAGGGAAAGATAGAAGTCAACTTTCGGTCACAAACTACTTCCGATATTTTTCAGCCTGAAACATATCAACTGGCTCATCGACCATACAATTACTGTATACACAAATAAACGGCGGGTTTGATGCTTCAACTTGAAGAATCCAAGCCATCAAGAAATCGCATATGGTCAAATCGACAATAAATTTCTGCAATCGTGTTTCAAATCGACAGCACTGCCGATGCGACAAACCTCAATCAACGGCAAATCACTATGTTGCAATAACTGGTCTCGCCCTTTCGTACCGACGATCTTACAACGAAGCGTTTTGCTTCGTTTCCTAGCCCTTCGCATGTAGGATACCGGCAGACTTTATCTATGATTACCCAGTCGTATGGCTGGCCAGGTATAAAAATCATGTTCACAAAACAGTGAAAACTTGCGAAGATTACCGAGCCGCGAAAATCTGCCACTATACAAAGATATCGATCGATTCGATAACGACAAAACAACGGTTTCACACAATTCACGTCGACATCGTTAGTCCGGTACTGCCGGGCGACGTGGCAAATGTTATATCCTCACGGCGATCGACCGGTATTCTCGCTGGCCCGAACTGCTGCCCTTAAGCGACATTTCAGCGTGTACAGCTGCCGAGGTACTTTCGAACGTAAGATATCGCGCTTTGGAGATCCTGAAGTTATCGTCAATGACCGCGGAGAACAATTCAAATATGTCTGATGGAACAACCTAATCTCGAACTTAGGTATCAAACCGCAGCATACAACATCATATCGTTCCCAGTTTAACGGTGCTATTGAACGTTTTGACCTTACGCTGAAGAATGCCGCAAACGCATGATGCGCAGGCAACGAATGGGTTCGTAATCTTTCATTCGTACTTCTCGACATTCGAGGTACCGTCAATGATTCAGGATTCTCACCGACACAGCTCATGTTAGGCAGTCACATCAATGTTCATGGATATTTGCTTGACTACGCTAAAAAAGCCACGTTCACCGACATTCGCACAATTCGCTTAAGATTTGCCAGAAAAAACCAATGTCATGACATCTCGCGATCGAAAACTTATGTGTCCAGCGATGCACATTCTGTGATTTAGCAAAAGCAAAGTTCGTTTGGATTCGGAAGAAAGCAGCGCTCAGCAGCCTCGGCCATGGGCACAAAGGGACATACAGAGTGATCAGAATGCGACCGAAAACCGTTCGCGTCAACATCTCCGGTCACGCAGACACAATTTTGCCCAATGGCATAATGCTAGCGTTCTCCTGGTCACAAGAGTATACAATCAATGATCGCGATAATTCTCAAACAACATCGCAAGAAATCAATGACTCGACTCAGTAATCTAGGCGAAATTTTCTGGTTATCCTTGGTGGCCGGCGCTCAAAGTCCCGCCGACAGTCACACCGCTCGAGGGAAAAGGTCTACGTCTCGACGATGTTCCGATCAAATTGTTTTGGCACTGACCGATTTGTTGTGGTCAAACGTTCTCACGTTCGAAGATATGATACAACCCATGGCGGTGGCACCAAACGTCGGGGCATCCGGTACGCATTTATCGACGCCAACCCCTGGTTGCAACGACCGGCTGCACAAACATGCTCATCAACACCAAAAACACATAAAACCGCGCAGCTACAGTCGTGTACAAACTGACACCTATAGTCTGCTCATCGTCGAACCGGCGATCGTCATAGTCAAAACTACGATCAAGTCTAAAATGGGTCAGTTCGCTGCGGCAGTTTTGTCCGATAAATATAATCTCAATACACTATAAACACCTGGCATATATCCCAGCTCCGCTCTTACGATGATGGTCTTTGTGAAACTAAAGTGGTTTTTAAAGCCGAACAATAATAAAAATGAATTATTACGTATAAATGTTTGGTTGGTTGTCTCTTGGATCGACAGTTTACAGCGATATGATTACTAGCTGAGTTTCGATATGGTGTTGTTGAGTTTGAATGTTAATATATTTCCTGCAATGTCATTAAAATATCAAACGAAGTTGGATCAGCAGGTCTTACATAAAAATAATCCTGTACATTTACATCTATCATTGTACGGCATTCCGTTCAAAGAATAAAAATATAATACTTGCACAGCAAGAATCAGGTGCTCCTACCTAATACCATTCTTTTCTGCTTAATTTTATGTGTACGAAAATGATAACTCGGTTATAAATGTGACATTGAGTACTATAATACAATTGGTTTGTTTTAATAACATGATTCAGGCACAATGCAATATAACAACACTTTCTGTATTTGAATGGTTGTAAAATTTTGAATACAATGGCATACTTTCAAAATAGTGTTCTAGTATTGCAGTAAAGAGCTTCTAGAATTTGTGACACTCGAAGGTATGCATAAACTATGTATAAACTCAAACATTAAGCCTTAAAAAGCGCTGGAATTAATAAGGCATGCGATGTACTGTGAAAGAAACTGGTTATCTCAAAACGTATTAATAAATTTATGATGGATTTATGGATTTATGATGGCGTTATGCATATTTGGAATATTTTTATCCTATTTACACAATTGTCTCCATGAAACATGGCTACATTTAATTTACCACTATGGTAAGTTGATGTCCAGGTATTGCATATTGTTATACGCCTGAAAAGCAGCAATAAAATACGTTAGTGTGCCTAGAAACTATATCCACAAAACAGTGCTTATGCATGAGTCCACTTGGGCTGTCAAGTCAGATCAGGGTCGTAAACACAATGAATGTACATGAACAATGTTTGAACATCATGGGAAAACGCGAGTATCAATCGCGTTTTTGCGTGACCGCTAACGTAGCTGTCCGATGTAATATTTGGGAACACGGACAACCGTGCCAAATGGTGAAATGTGCAGATACACAAATACTGTTCGTACTTCACAAAGTCCTTGTTCGCGCTCACTAAAGTGTGACTACCGATGGCAGAAATGTGAACGCGAACGATGTAGTTCGTGATGTTGACAAAAGAACAATCATGGTGTACGCACCTAAAGTGGACTCATACCATTAAGTACACATATAAATTCTAAGGTTTGAGTAAGCTTGTTTCGGCAAGCCAATACATTCCAGTAACGGCAACACCTGTGTAACTTTATTTGAAGTTCATCATCTCAGCGAATCGGGATTTTTCAATATCGCTGAAAACATATAATTTAACCAAATGAGTGTTAGGCTAAAGCTTAAACCTCAGTTTTGAGGCTCCTTTCTTTCAAGGTACCAGCATTAAGCTAATCTTTTAATATAGTTTTATAGCGTAAGCGGTGCTGCTTCTACCTTTAGTCCTTATGTCAGCATTAGCCTAAAACTTAAGCCTTAATTATGAGGCTTCTTCCTTTCGAGCTACTAACATTAAGTTGGTACTTTTTCCAACCATTCAATCATACAATGTAGGCGCTACTGTTTTTACCTTTAGTCCTTATGTCAGCGTTAGCCTAAGACTTAAGCTTCAATTATGAGGCTTCTTCCTTTCGAGCTACTAACATTAAGTTGGTACTTTTTCCAACCATTCAATCCTACAAGGTAGGCGCTACTGTTTTTACTTTTAGTCCTTATGTCAGCATTAGCCTAAAACTTAAGCCTCAATTATGAGGCTTCTTCCTTTCGAGCTACTAAATTAAGTTGGTACTTTTTCCAACCATTCAATCATACAAGGTAGGCGCTACTGTTTTTACCTTTAGTCCTTATGTGAGCGTTAGCCTGCAGCTTAAGCCTCAGATGCGAGGCTTCTCCCTCTCAAGATACCAGTATTACCAGTTTTATGTGATACGTATATATTGGTCATTAGGCCAAATGAGGACTCATTATAGCGTATTTCATGAATAAATAGTCCCCTAATTTAATAACTATTATATAATACAATAAAATATATTTTAGAACCAAAGTTACAGACATTTACATTAAAAGTAAACCTATAGACTGAACGTAATAAATTTCGCTCACACGCGAAACCCACATATTGTCGGAACAGAGTTTTGTAGATTTCCGGGTAGTTAATAAATTCATCGAAATGGTGGAATATTACCCCGGATCCCTGCCTGATTATGTATCTTTGAACAATTAATATCGAATTTGATATTAGTTCGTTCGTTAGCATTACCACATATAAAAAGTGGACAGAAAAACACAAAAACATATAAAGAATTTTACATCATCGTGTCGTGTATTTAAAATATTGGTTGAAGATGTGTTACTTTTAGGGTTTTCATTAACTAGCAACTCTATCCAGATTGCAGAACGTAGTGAAGCATAGATACTCCTACGCCTTTTGCGTACACAGTAAATGAGCTCTCGATAGCATACGTCGATATGCTATATGTGGATATCACGCAATACCTCCCAAGTTGGAACAAAACTAACACCGGCAATAAGTTTCCCATGCCCAAAACCCCCAAGTGCAAGCTATCAGCAACGTAACAGGACGTAACAGTAAAATTAGGAGTTTTGGGTCGATGAACAACGGCGGCGCTACACCCTCGTACCTATAGAAGCATGGATCACAAAGCAAAATCATCACCCTCAATGATTTTGCCATGACGAGACCCCCAAGTGAAACTTTTCAGCCGCCCAGGACGTCAGAACAAATTTTCGAATTTTGGGTTGAGGAAACACTTGGGTGCCGTACCTCAAACCCCATAACTCCCGAACCGGAACCTTAATCAAAAAACAAAAAACAGGCATCAGCATTTATCATTTTACTATGAAATAAAACCATTTAGAGAAAAAATTCGAAGGATAAGATAAAAATAACCTTGCTATCATGAAGGGTACTACAATGAGATGAAAAACCCTCATTTTGACTTCTGACCCCAAAACCATGGGGCGTCATACGCCCATACGAGAGCAAAACCAGCATCGACAATGAGTTTCCCTTGCCCGAAAACGCCCATGTAAAACTTATCAGCCATCCAAGATGTCAGAACAAAGTTTCAAATTTTGGGTGGAGGAACCATTGGGGCGCTATACCCCCGTACCTCAAACCCCATAAATCCAGAACCGCAGCCCTTATAGGAAAACAAAAAAAGAGGCATCGGCTTTTATCATTTTACTATGAAACAAAACCATCCTTAAGGCGTGTTCACACGCTCAAACTTTTTGCTCAAATTTTGAGCTAAAAATTTCAGCTCAAAATTTGATCAAATTTTGACCAAAATTTGACGGTAATTTTTAACGAAAAATTGCGATATTTGAAAATTTGAGAACAAAATTTGAGCTCAAACTTTTTCAAGTAATGAACCTTGTCATTGATTGGCTACAGAAATATCCTTGAAAAATTTGAACAGTGTTCACACATTCAAACTCACCAAAAATGCAAAAAAGATGCTTTCAAACTTTGATCAAAATTTGAGCTCAAATTTTGATCAAAATTTGAGCAAAAAGTTTGAGCGTGTGAACACGCCTTTAGAAAAAAATTCGAAACTTAAAATAAAAATAACCTTTCTTCCGTGAAGGGTACTAAAATGGGTAAAATGTTGCAAAAAACCCAGATTTTGACCCCTGGCCTCGGAACCACACCCAAATCAAAAAACGCGTGGGGATATACACGGTAAATTGACTATGCTGGTTCGAATGAGCGCAAGATGATCAAAATCGGTTAAGCCGTTCTCGAGGTATGGCCGATCACAAACATACACAGACGGAATTTAAAAGATTTCACTCCTGCAACACAGACTCCACTACGTTTCATTATGATGTGACCACCACATTTCACTACGTTCTGATAATATAAATTTATATAAATGATGCAGCTAGCCTAACGATCTCAGCGCAGGATTTAGTTCTTACAAATTGTAGACTGTATCAGTTTTAAAACAAAAACTGTATTTTATTAATACCAAATGGAATTTTAATATTTTCACGATAAGGTTTTTAATGCATCTCTTGTTTGCGAGCAATTATTGTGCTTTTTCCAACAATCTGTTTTCCGACCATGGAAGTACTTGTCTTCGCATTGTTTGAGTAACGTAAAATAGCTTTGGCGAATGACTAGTAAATGCTGAAAAATTATATATTCAATCCATTGTCGCAATCTAAATACGTTTGTGTAGAGACCGGATAGTATTTTGAAGCCACTTCCTTCATTTAGTAGTTCAGTATCACACAGGCCACCGAAGGACACTATGCCTGTTAACTCCCATCTCTGTATTTGGCGCAAATTGTTATATTTTGGGCACATCAAAGGACCACCACTGTCGCCCTGAAAATGTATAACCGGAGAAAAAATATTTATTACTAGCATTCTACTGCTAAAACTTCAGCAACATCAATAAAACCATATGTCAAAGTTTACATTATCATAGCGCTGTTTGACTTCATTTTTGGTAAAATGAAATTAAAGCTATTTTAACGTTGTCATTTAGTAAGTATTTCACAGCACAATCAAATCTTAGATGAATATATAAATTACCTAACTATAAGTGTACGTGTGGTGTTACGCTGTGAATATTTAAGGTAAATCGTATCACTCAATATTAAAATTTCGAGTCAGAGTAAATAAATTTGAGCATATTTTAGTCTAAAAAATGTATTGTTAAAGCTCCATCGCATAAGCTACTGAAAATAGTCGTAATGCGTATAGTTTTATACACAGAACGTTAATATCACTATAACTTCAAGCATTTAGTCACAGCTATTAACCCTTTTCGACAACAATTATATACGTTTTCAATCTGTTGTACCAACTAAATTCGGCCATTGATGTGCGATTATACGTATACTGTTCGCTCACTTCACAAAGAGCATTCCCGCTTTACCGCAGGAATTTATGTGTATTTCGTGCAACGTTCAAAAAAACTTGCAGCAGCAGTGGATTGAACCTAAATCGTTTGGCTGCGACCCTTGCACGCTAACCTCTGTGCTGTATAATAAAGCAATATGCAAGCTGGACAAATGTATCGATTCACAATGTACGCTGCGTCATATGTGAGACACTTATGCGGGAAAGGGTTAAGGACCCGAACAATAGATCCGAGATAGCTCAATAGCTTGTAAACGTGGCTTTCACCAGACTGTTCAATGTTCTACATCTCACGGCGAACAATTCATCAATACTTGACATATAAATTAATTCGGAACATTAAAGTTATCTGTTAAAAAATTTTATAGTTGTAGCAGTAAATATTGCATTTATTACAAAAACAGAACTGCCTTTAACGATGATACTGCTGAGTATATATAGAGAGTAGTGTCATTCACATGATGATTTAAATCGTGTTTATTAATTTTATTAAAAAATATGAGATGTAGTATTTTTGAATGTCTAGGCTAGCTTTAGCTGATAGAATCAGCTTATACTTCATAGAATGCGTGCTATTGTACTCACAATCAAATGTCTAAGCTTCAGAACAATATGCTATCATGTAGCAGATAAGTTTTGAAAGAGGCATATATACAGTTTGTAATTATCTCCTGGTTAAACACATCGCAATTTGTCGTTAGCAGCCAAAATTATAAATACGCGTTTAACCCTTATAAATACAGTTTATATTTAACCTTTTACCACATGAAGTTGCCCTGAAGCAACTTAATTTAATCGAAGTATTGCACTGATTCAGTTCGTCGTGTAGCGTGTGGTTGGATGACCGTTGTGATTCTCTCGCGTTGTGAGGAGCCTTAAAGATTCGAGCTACAGCGTACACATAGCTGAGTGATTAGCGAGCTCAACTCTAACGCAAATGACTCGGGTTCGGTTCATCCCCACAAGGAAATGATTTCTTCATGCGACAGTCGTCGGCAGAACTTTTCGCAGGATATACTGTCATAATTTATGTATTTTAACTACCCGCCTCACTTAATAGTATATGCAAACTAACCTTTTTATCAAGCAAACAACTTTACATTGCTTGGGAGTATTGTTAAAACTCACATTTTACAAAATACGTTAAAAAGCATGTTATTGCGACAAATCTGTTTTAATCAAAAATCAAAGTAAACATTAAATATTCACTTACTTTATCGTAACGCTTTGCAATAGCACAATTTTTATATTTAGTGGAATCAGTCTATTATAATAAAATGTGACATAAAAGTATAACCCAGTTGTTCTAAACGTTTTGAGTTAGGAGCACTCCAAAATCTTAATACGACAGATTCAAAATACCTGGAACAGCAGTAGTACTAATGCCGTAACGAAGATGGATAAATTACACTAGCTTATTTTGTTAAGCACAGCAGCCTTGGAGAAATCAGAAATACGTATAATTTGTATTTTTATTTAAACTTTATAGTTCGACTTTCACATTTTATCAAGTTTCCCGCAACATATTGTATTTGAGTCTACTTTTAATTTAGCGTAAAACTCAGAATCGCAAATGTACCAATAGATGAAGGTGTAAACAAAAAATGGAAATTATTATTTCCAATTCAGCAATTAATTTCGCAATGCGGTCTATCGAAGTGGCACATAGTGTTCTCATAGACGGGACTGTTTGTTCATGCAGTTAGCTGAATATATTATGTGCTTACACGGCAAGTATCTTGAATTTTGGTCCAATAGCGTGCGCAAAATGAGCTATTTGGTACGTCCAACCAGCCGTGCAGTCGAGGATTTTTCTTGCAATTCTCAGCCGTGGTCGTTTCAACGTCCATATATTTCAAATTTTCATAATCACCAGTTCGCTCTAATAAAAATATGGCACAAAGAATCATATGCCAGAAATATTGGTTTCTGTGATGACACGTGTCATTACTCGTGCACGATAATTTTACATGCAAAACATAATCTAGCTTTTTCCAAAGTCAACCTTTTGATTCACGTTTAAACGCAGAAGTGAAATAATTCTAATGCTAAGGAAAGAGTGTCATTTAGTATATCTTTGTACTTATGTAATTCGCTTAAGCAATTTCACAGAGGTCAGAGAAACTGTATATACTCCGGATACTCAGTCTGAAGTTGTAGAACTTCAAACCAGCAAATACGGCTCTACAGGTTTTCCTCCAAACCACTTGTTCTCTCCAGTTTGTTATCTCGTGAACGAGGTTACTCTGGAAATGTTACACCTTTATGTGCTCTAAATAGGATCATGCGTGGGCAAACTTAAACTGCGCCCTTCGTCCTTCCTATTTTGCACTAATAGTACCTTACGCAAACAAATCGCAAACCTGTGTTACCAAATAAACGCTGAAATTGGACGGCTTTTCCAAAATTGGCAAAATCAGAAACAACTGCCACAAACTATGCCTCGTGTTCAAACAGAATTTTGACGATTTCTAATCTGCCGCAAAACATGTAGTATCTAATGCCTGACAACTTTTTATTTGGATTTAGCTCTGTTCCTGAACAAATTTAACGTACTAATAGTGACTTCTCAGATGAATCGGCAATGTAGTTTGCCTCATAGCAAAACCAGCCTACTTCCTATCCGGCAAATTAATGTTCGCAAAAAAATCACCAATTTCCACTGAATTTTCGCCAAGCACAAAATGGCCTGATATCTGTCCAAAGCTGTGTTGTGTGTTCGCGGACAGTTTTGCGCCAAATTACGGTTAACCAAAAACGTTCGGTCACAATTTTTATCAGAAATAGCAAAATAGGATGGTTGATGGGCGCGGGTTAAGTTTATTCCCGCATCATTTGCACTGAAAAATTTGAACAAAATCTACCTTCAATTTGCCATGTTGTACACCTGCATTCGATCTGACTTTGGCTTAAAAATTGTGACTGTTTAATCCGTACTTGTGAAAGAAGAGGCGCAGAAGCAAATGTATTTATCAATATGTCACAATCACTGAGCATTAAAAATGAATGCAATGATTGTTTTTGCAATTTTTTCTGCGTTATAACGTAATTATGGATCAGTATCGGAGAACCGGGTAACCGGATGACCAATCTCACTTCAGAATAATTTTATTCAACAATTTTACCAAACAGAAACCAATTTTACCTCTTTGCGAAACTTGGGCCGTTTTGAAAATGGTAACAAGCTCGTGCAGTATTCTTTGAAACAAGGATCAGGATACATAAAATAATTCTGAATTATCCAACAGGAATGGTATTTTTAATCGACACTGGAAATATAAAGTTATTCAGGAAGTAAAGGGTTAATAAAAATTTAGTATACCAAATAAACAAACGTCCCAAATAAACAAACGTCCCATAAAATTATCATGTGTTCACAACGAATAGATAACCTTTTGCTACTGGACTAGAACTCTTGAATATGATGAAGTTAACAAAATTGTGCTGTGTACCTAGAATCATGTCGAACATGAACATAGAGTCGTAACAATTTTTTGGTATTAATGTTCGTTATTAGTACACTTTTGTACACAAGTGTATCCCGTAGCACTTACGGGATCGCCTACCTAGCTCGCACCAGCAGTGGGTTTTCCTATAGCTAGTGCTTTCTTTTCAACAAACTAGCGGTAGCTAGCGAGTTGTTTTCGATTAAATAGCAGATATGAAATAGTGTGTTTAGCCTACAGCTAGTGCGTACATGCTCAAGGTCCGAGGTCCCGGGAGAAAGCGGGACCTATGGGGAGGTCGGCTGTCGGCTTCCCGAAGAAAGATCGGCAATAAGAGTGAGTAGCGGAACCTTCGATGTCTATAATGGCTTTGGCTGCGACGCCGCCGGGTTGATTTGTCAGGGAGGGGATCGGCCTTTAGCACCCAAGGGTAAACCTCTAAACCCCTCCTCCCGCCTCTATGAGCATGAGTGAGCTAGTGCTTTGTTTTCGCTAACGTAGCGGATATGAAGTACTATGTTTACCGTACAGCTAGTGCTTTGTTTTGGGACAGACAATGTTTTAGAAGACATAGTAAACGTATAATACCACAAAATATATCGTTCGACTCTGCATGAGCAGTTGCTTACTGCTGTAGCTCCGTATTTTATGAGATTGATGAGTGATGCCCCAATTGAACAAAATAAACTTTAAATTTATATTACCTACTTGTAGGTAGCTAGACTTCGCACATTTCGCCAATACTAACGTCAAATTCGATCTATTACTTCGTCACCCTACAGTTTCACACCGATAGTATGGAATACTACAGCTAAGATTTTGCGTTGAAACAATATATCTTGTTTTGGGAGACATATGGTATACACATCCTATCATGACAAATTAGCTTGGCAATATAGTCGCATATTTATGAACTCCATATATAGTAAGTTGTAAAGTATATTTTATGATTATAGGTCATTCACCTTAAAACTGAAGGGAAGGATAAAAAATTTCCCATAAATTTAGTGGGTTCTACGTGGAGCCCATAAACTTGAAAATTTGTGCGTACCACTAAATTCGATGCACCCAACAATTTACTGGATACTGATCGTAATACATAGAACAATCCCAGTAATTTGAAAATTCGGGGGCTTTGCTGAATTGCATCTACCCAGTAATCTTTCAGGTACAATAATGCCTTAGTAATTTTAATTTTTATGAAACGAATTATATCTTCTTTTCGGTTTAATATGTATACCATCTTTTATCTTGACCGAATCGGGTCTTCATTTGAATGTTGTTATTGTTTGCCGGATCCACATAATCACATAGGCGTCGTACCTGCTGCAAATGCTGTTCCAATCATATAAACCACATGTGTTATTACCTACTTGTCCCCAACCAACAACTTCGCACCTTTCGCCATCGACAACATCAGATTCGGGTAAACGGATGTAGTTTACATTGTAGTTACAGTTTTGAAAGTTAGTGGGGTCGTCGATTAAAATTAGAGCAATATCGTATTCTGGAACTCTGAAAATCAATTACTGTGTTCCAAGAAATTAAAACCTCAATAAAGGCATCCAGCATTAGACTTCCAGCTAATTAGTCCGACTGACATGATCTTGGTCCTTGTTAATATAACTTCAAAGACCAATTTTTTATGTAATGAGCGCTCGCGAGTGAGAAAATTTTTTAGAGATTGCGTAGAAAATTGTAAATCACATCAGGTTGCGCTGATGTTTTGTAGGAGCAGAATAAGAACTTCTATAAATAATGCGGAATCGAGGCAATGTGAAATATTCTAAACTATTACAAAGTATATTTATGCAATAGAATGAATTTTATTTGGACTACAGCTACGCAAGCACGTATATAATTTGAAGAATAAAATTGGCTTATTTATAAAGCGACGTGTGAACAAAAGCATTATTCGTTATTTGAATTTGGTATGAATAAAAATATTGGGATAATAGTCTACCATGTCTCGTAAGAGCCACGATACCCTATATTACAGCTAAAACTAATACCAGAAGTGCCAATGTATGCAACTGTTTAGCCAGAGTACGTTTGATTTGCGTTAAATGAAGTATAACGATACAGCTTGGGATTAGCTAACATAAAGCATTTTGAGAACACGGTGGGATTAATTTTTAATTCAATAAATGTCTGGAACGAGCTAAAAAGTATTTATGCAGCCCTTATTTTAAAGGACCCATATAGAAGTTTTGTCTCTCAATAGTCTACACAATATCATGCAGTGGTTTACAGTACATACCTACACTACATAATAAAACAGACAGTGTATGAGACAGCATCAACTTAACTATAGTGTCTCGATCTGCGTACTGTTATTTACAGTCGGTGTCAAAGACACCATACATAAGCACATTGCATAAAGTGTAAATAACAGCATGGTGTAGCTGACAATATCTAATTGTTTTCATAATTCTATGGTGTAGTCAACACCATGCCATTATCAACAGTACACTACCTATGTATACTACCTTAAAATACAACCGTCAACACTATGGTGAGCAAGACACCATGTAACGGAAATTGGGAGAAACACTCTGGGGACAAAACTTTCACATGGGGGTGTGCTTTGTAACGCAAACGCCGCATCATGACTTGACCCAAAGAGAAATATTTTATATTCACCTCCGAAACGATGATTAAGGGACATTTTAAGGTAATAGATGACATAGTGTACTTATCCATTATAAAGTGATAGAAACCTAATAATAGAAACATGTATGTTTCAAATAATTCGGCATAAATTCACGAAGGTTGTTACATACTGTCGAATGTAATGTTTCTATACACACGTGTATATATGCTGACGATGCCGAGTAAGTACACACATTTCTCTGTGAACAACGCATATATACTGTAAATTCTAATGTATTATGAATGTTTAAATTATATTTACTCACGATGATGTTTAGTTTCCCGTTTTATCTTTGATTTTTATGACTAAATGAAGCTCATTTAAGAACATATTACTAAAGCTATGGTCGCAACTAATGAAACGGTGCGTTCCATCAATGTAAATTATTTCGACATTTATTGAATATATAATTTGTCTTCCTACATATGCCCAGTGTAAAAGGGTACTTTTTGTCGATGTCTTCAAAGATTTCTGAAGTCAGCTTGAGCCTAACTGGATTTGAACATACTGGCTACATTGATTTCAATCCTATTTTTAGAAAGGCTTAATTGTTATATTTTCTTGAAAATGTTTGTCTTTGAGCAATGATCATTAATAGAGAGTTCTCGCCAAAATAATATGAGCAGATACTAACGTTCTAACACTGTGTTGAATTATAGTTTGTAAGACGATATATCGCATTTGTGCATTTATGTTAATACAGACCTACCCTCCTTCTTGGTTCTCAAAAAATCTTGGATGAGTAAACATGTTGCTTTGTTTCAAGTGAACGAAGTCAAGTGTGTCAATTGAGTTTGCATCATTCGGTGCCAATTCGTAGTAAAACTCGTTTGCTACAGCTGGCCGGCTAAAAATGTTAATTTAAATACACGATAAAACAACGAAATTACTTACCTCAAATCATAATGGTAATCACAAACACAAGACTTTATAGTTTTAAATTATTGTTCATACAACTCCTGCGAAAATACGCAATTCTAACCAAACAGTTTTAATGTTTATTTCAAACTTAGCAAATATTGCAGATACGGAGTTGTGGCAAACCACATAGCCAAAAACGGCCGTTGGGGTAATGCTTCGTGAGATTCCGCACCCCCACCCCCCACCCCCCGTTCCATTCCGCAGCGACTCCTTCCCTATGCACCTAAGGCCCGCGAAGCATTTTAACAATGTTAGTTGGCAATGCTAATTTAATTCTTAGTGAGTGGAACGAGCGTAGCAAATGATTCTCACTGGCCACAGTGGTAAATTACGACGGTGCCTGTTTCTGATTTTTTGGGGAGACACGCATAACTTAACTTTGGCTTTGCCGATTGACTTGCGCGATAACTCGTTCGAAGCTATAAAGTCTCTATTTGTGCCCTTTAGTCCGATGCGAAAACGGATTCCTGCTCCTTCGGATCGTAAAAGATCGGCGAAAGGGCTCACATAGAATTTTAAGCAGGTACAAAAACATATTCTTGGCTGAATCTCAACAATCGATGCAGATATTTCAGCCAAATTAGGTTCATTTTGTAGAGCAATTCATAATCTATAGTGTTGTGCTGCTATTGCCATTATTTACCCTACAGAACTGGGCGGAGGCCCAGGACGTGGGAGCGGGTGTGGGGAAGAAGACGGTCCCCTAAAATTCCTCAGAGGGGCGAAAGCCATTTCGTCCCCTTGAATTTGCCTCATGTTTTCTATGAAACCTCTTATCTAAGTAGATTTTGCGACCGATTTAGCTTACGGCGATGCTTAGCAAACAGCAAAACCCAGTTGCCATTGGCTAACTCGTTTACACGACAGATTTACGGCATTTAATCGAAAAACTAATAATATTTATTGCATAATGTGCTGCTATTTGACATTTTTTACATGTATTTTTATATTATCGACTAATAATGTACATTTCAATCACAACTAGTCCCACCGTAGCCCAAATCATTACCGAGCCTATGGGACTGGGTCAAAATAGCTCCCAGGGGATAAGCAGTGCGAAATTTTCTGCGCCTAATCCCCGAAGGGAAAAAGAGGGCGAGCGCGGACCCAGAGTGTCAGAGGAATCGGGCTACATTCAAAAGGGGTGGTATGTATGTCGGCTAGAAGGGGGTCCGAGCATCAAGGACTGTGGGATAATCTACTTTCATCTCTTTGAGCCTGTATGGCTAGGACAGAATTGGCTAAAAAGGAATATTATAAGTAAATCTCTCTCTGCTTGTACCCGCGCCTGGTCTCAAGTTCAGAAAATTAAGAAAATTTAATCTTGTTAAACATAATGTGTAAGTAGATAGATATGAAACAGAGCTACGCGCCGAAGGCTTCGAAATTTTGCCGTTTTTAGGTCTCAGCTTCAAACAATTTTGCCAACAAAAGGTCTGGTGGGTGATTCATTCTCCCATCCACCCCGGCTACGTCTATAGCGCCTTCAATTGTGCACTGACGTCTTACCCACCTGCCGCGCTGTTGAGTTACTGCTACATACATCGCGAAATAGGTAATCTGGTTTTAGCCTCCTATATCGAACAGCACAGACTTTAAGCGTGAGTCTGCATATAAAAGGAAAGTATTAACCATCAAGTAGAGGTACAACCATTGTTTTGTGATCTCCATTCCTGATGGTTCATTGTGCGCTTGACAGCGCTTTGTAAAGGCTATGCTATCACAATTTGCGATGCAGAAACAGGCCTGAGCTAACATTTGTTACTTTTTTGATAATTAAAATAGCCGTTTCCTGGCCTCGTTCGTTTGATTTTTAGCACTACGTATAGTTTATGATATACTACTAAATATTCATTGACCGCGAACACAGATGACCGACTCAGCATGCATATAAATATGAGGGTCAAGGCAAATCTATCAGATGCTTAAATGTATATGTACGCAACTTGCGTTGATAAATTACATTTAGCGACTATCTATGGCAGCATTGTGAAAGCGTATGATACACACAAAATTAAACAAAAACAATCCAAGTGTGCATATATACATACCTATAGTATGCTCAGGTATTACGTTTTGGAAAATCTTAGCTTTTACTGGCAAAGCGATAAACTGTCTCGTCCATGAAATGGCTAACCCGTCAGATAGAGTTATGCGATATAAGTCTATTGAAACTATTATATATATGCTTCGATATGTCGATTTGTTCAAAGTCGAAAGTTTCAACGCCGAGTAGTAAAACAGGTTTGGAACACGCGTTTAGCTACCTTAGATTCGATTTTAATAGCTGTCTATTCCTACTGCCATGTACCAACAGTTGTAAAATCCGTCATTAACAGCTACGGTAAACTAAAGATCAATTTAAACTACGATCTTTTAAAGATGAGAAACTTGCTATTTTTTGTTCTGTTCATCCCACGATGCAACGCAATGAGCAGCTGTGGCAATTATATTCGGCCCGATAAGTGAGCCGCCGCAAAGTTCAAGTGTGTACGATGGATAAATCGTGAATCGTCGAATTTGTACTGTCCACGGATATTTGTTCGGACAACAAGGTTCTTCACCGCCTGTGATAAATTTGAACAAAACAACTATAGTCGTATTAGCTTGTTGGTTTTACAATATTTATATGATCCGTTTGCATTGTCTTCTGAGTACCAGAAAAGTTTTCGTCTGAAATGGCTACTGACATTTGACATAAAAAAAGAGAAATGTCTTCCAGAGTAACCATAAGCCAGTTGACTGGATTAATAAATATGTAGTTATAGATAATTAAATTGGTAAATAAAACGAAACTACTCCAGTCATGAAAGTAAACGGAATTAAACTACATGCGGTAATCAGCTACAATATATCAAGAAACAAGCACCTAAGCTATTATATTATAACTGCTAATTTTCTTTTTGGAGACACTAAAACCCTCTATCTTCGGCGTCACAACCATTTAATAACATTTCTTTTATTGAACAATATAAAGATACATACATTTTTGGACATAGCAATATACATTATATTTATGAAATCGCCGTAAATATATGTACAGTATATATGTGCCGAAATTATGCGACAAATTGTAGAACGAATTAGCTTGTACCTCTGTCACTTAGAACTTTATTTTGAGAACCGATATATAGCGGTATTGTTTCGTTCCGAAAGTACGAGGAGATTTCAGTTCATTGGAAACAACAAATTTGAAAATCCTTGTCATTTCAATACCTTCAAATTGCCGGCTTTACATTTTCCGAAAATTCAAAATACCGATTCTCGAGGTTTCCGTTTCCGATTTTCCATTTCCTGAACTCATGGTTTAACAATGCCTGGGCGTTTTAGGCACTTACAGTCAAATAATATTTAGGGGTTTGGAACGACAGCTACTGTGACTATGGCCACTAACTGACTAACTTTATACCTATAATGTGTTCACATCCATCGTCCACGAGACATTGCCCGTCTCATAGAGTTACGGCGTCATAGTTCTAAATATAGGTTATTATCGCTGCAGTTGGGTTCCAAGCTCTTGCTTGTCCTGTGATATGGTTCAAGACCAGATTTAGCAACTCCTGGGTTCCGTGTTTTTCTGTGTCATGTTTGTAATATATAGCTGTTTGGTGTATTAAAATTAAACAATCTACCTGTATTTATACCAACATGTATATTTTGGCTATACAATAAACCTGAAGGCATAAAAATTATTTTTATGGTTGAGTGGCGAACTCTTATAATACATACTCTACTAGAACTAGTGAGAGCTACTGCAAGTGAGTCGCTGGGTCGTTTTAAAAGAATTTCTGTCGGAACAAGACGAATGTATGGTTAAGCCCGTCTTGAGCGCCTTGAATGACAGCCAACGTTACCCATAGATATATAAATTCCAATATTGTAAGTTTTGTAGTACCAGCTGTAGAATGGTGATTGTGAATTCATGTGTCTAAAATTTCGCACCTGAAATATTTAAATTCGGTTGAGACAGCCCGTCAGAGCATAAACAAATTTTCAGTTAATCGTCTGAAGGAGTATATACCCAGATTCAGCATGTGATTTACGTTTTAATCTTTCTTAGTGAAGCATTTACAGACTTTGCGCTAAGGACACTTCATCGTAGACCAAATGTAGTGATATCTCTAGAGAGAACCTTTTTAGCTGAAACCAACTCGCCATTTATGCTGCCTATAACGGCTGCTGCAGTATATATGTGGTAGATTTTCATTAGATATAAGACACAAGATCGTTCCCTTGTTTAAGCTTGAGAAATATAGAGACTCGTAGCGTTTACAGCGTCGGCCACATAACCGGTTTGCCTTTTGATCCCGTAGACAATCCAACTTTGCAGCCATATAAATGACTTCCACTTACCCAGCATCGTTTGTCGCATTTTCGTACTCGATTGATGTGGCCGCACTGTCGTGCACAAAATTGTCCCACAGAGATTGAGAATAGCGCCACGCAAAAGGTACAATCGCAATGGCGTCATTTGTCATAAAATGATTCTTTATCTCAGTAAATGACTGCTGTATATCTACCGACTGTACAAGTTTGACAATAAATAGTGCAAAACAATAAATGTTTTGCATCCGAAAAATTTACAAATCCGTCGAACAAAATAATGTGAAAGCTGCTTTATTCTAATTTATTAGTGCATTGCACAATTTTTATGAACATTTGCACTAAATGTTCAGACACACCAGTAGTAAAGATTTTTACAGGTTTTCGAATATTAATATCTAAATAATAATGTCGCACTTGGATCGTTTGATGCACACACTATTTGAAGATGTCCAACTTGTGGTATTCAAGTTGAAATACCATAACCAGAAGTCTAGTTCCGCTTACATGTAAAAATATATAGTTGAAAACAACAGCTCCGTTTTTAATAAAAGCACTTGGTATAGATATAATTATATATAACTTTTAAGCGTGATCAGCATTATCATCCGGCCAACTGGCTAAAATATGTATAACTTCAATAATTCAAGCATATCACAGAGATTGGGTCACCGGGTAAATGCCATTTCACCGGGCACGCGTCTATAATTAAAAAAATATGTACGCATGCAATATTAAATTATCACAAAATTTAGGGCATGAAAATATACATGTAAAATATCACAGCTTATAGAAATATTTATGTTTATTGGCAGTGGCAGCTAGATTGGATGGTCATAATTAGTGTAAAAATGCAATAAACGGTTACCAACTACTCGACCATCAAAGTAAAAGTAAGGTAAAACTGAAAACAGACAGTCGAGAACCGCAGAAAAATTAACGAAATCAAGTGGGCCCAGCCAAAAGCACAGACAAGAACTTTAGAACCAAGAACAGCAAAAAATACAGGAAACTGCACAGCCATAAGCAGAATCAACAAAGCTGTTCCTTAGCCCATCCAGTATTAAAACGTAACAAGGAGTGAGATGGATTGGTAAGAACGCATATAGATTGGTAGTACAAGTAGTTATAGTGCAAGATCCGTCAAAAATCGGTTTGTTTACTAATACAGCTAATTTTTTTAAAAAATAGTACTTGCTAGGTTTAGTGGCCGATTTTGCAATGTTGCGCAACGCGTTGGTACAAAAACAGCAATCACCACGATTCTTGGAATCAGGCGAGCAGCGAAGAGCTCAAGATAGGTCAGTTGGCCGTCTTACGCTAGCGCTGAGTCGTTTCGCTATTTTAGTATCAAATATTTGTGTTTTTGGTTTGATGACCCCGGGTCGCTCAGGCAGGTCATTTATGCAGCATCAAGCTATCCCTATAACCGGCTGACATTACATGTAGCGTTTGTGCCCTATGACATTCTGGTAATGTGTGTTGTTGGTTGGTCGAAACAGTTACAACTGAAACATTAGTTGGAACAAATTTAATTGTTTCTGGCTTCTCCTATTCGTCTGCTGGCTCCGCTGTGTGCGCGTTTCTACTTCATTCAAATCTTCCGTTGATGGACCCTTCTCCACGGAAGTTCCAGACAAAAATAGTGTTTGTTAACTTAAGCAGAAATGTTATTCCCCTACTGTCCTACGCGAGTGCAGCTGACTGAAGCTGGCGGTCGCCTTAGAGGAAACTATCAACATCTAGCCAAAAATATAAGTGACGAAATTGGTTTCAAATTTACTTATGTTGCTACAAACCGAATTTTGTCAAAATTTAATACATAGGAACACATACAAAATAGTAAATTTTCAATTTAAGAAAATAGAAAAGTTACAAATTTGGGATCTGACCGAATTGAGAGCACGGGACTGAGATTCGGTGCAACCGTGACGATAAAATACATATAAACACGGCGTACCGGAACAATATGACCGACCTACTCATAAAAGTGATCAAACAGATAGATCAAAATCCAAACGTAAAACTATCCGACGTATAACAAAAACTATTAAACAAATTAACAATTTGGCACACATAAAACATTCAGAACACGGAACGCAGTATAGCCAAAAATTCTAGCCGCCGTCTGTTGAGAAAATTTAGACTTCCTATAGGCAGATAAGAAATAAAGAGTCAACCTTGCCTGTACATAGGCCTAGGGGTTGACTAGGTGTTGGATGCCTCTAGCAATCATACCTCAAAATGGGCACGTGTGTCTTCTAATGGTACCAAACCGAATATCCTTGTAAAGCCACATGCGTCCTGCTAAGCTAATCAGTTCCTTGAGACTGAGCAACGCTCCCCCACCGAGAATAGGCTAAGGCGGGATAGTATGTGGACCGTTTGTAGGAATCCAAAAGTGAGGCTAGATAACCCAAGTTGGCTGGTATGGTGAAGTCTGTTCCGTCAGTTTTCTCTTTTCTGCTGTGTAGAAAAATTTCTTCTACAAAATTTTGCCCCAGGACACTTGCTAGCTACATAAGCATTTAAATTCTACGTTACATTAGTTTGACTGCTTTGCTTGGGATGGTTGCTTGAACTGTACTTGTGTGAAATCAGATTCACTGTCACACCCTGGCATGTATGTGTGCTTGAAGAAGGTGAACATGGCTGGGTCTAGGTAGTTTCACATCAGTACGTTAAAGCAAATAACCCTTAATGGACACAATGATACTCTTGTTAAATTGTATATAATCTATTTTGACCCAAATAACTTGTGTGGCTGGTAAATGATTAAAAATGGTTATCATGTGATCAGATCAATAGTATCAACGGACGTGTTAAAGTTACCGGTGGTATGTTGTTAATTATTGAGTCGACGTTTAGTGCGAATTAAATGTAACAAATTGTTCCGTTCACAAATTTGTACCACATTTGAGCAATAAAAGAAGAGTGTAAAAACTCTGTATAACGAAACGGAAACTCTATCTTAAACTGGGTAAGAAAGTTAAATATATCCATAGAGTTATTTCATGTAATCAAAGTGGCTGGACGGAACCATATATAATGCGTAAAAACGCGTCAAGTCAATTTAAAAATGTTTTATCTAAATTGCTTAATAAACTTGTATTTGGTAAAACTATGGATAATGTGCGTGGATAGCTGACATCAAACTGGTTACTAACGAGCAGAAATATCCTAAGCTAGTGTCTAACTACCACTCTAATACGTCTTGTATATCTAATAAAAATCTGATTGCTGTTAAAACGAATCGGAATCTGTCGAACTACGTAAACGTATAACGTTGTATTTTCTGTCCTTGATTTATGTGAATTGTTAATGTATAAGTTTTATTACAATTATATGAAATAGCTGTATAGCAATAATTGTAAATAATTGTTATTCACAGGTGCTGATTTCTTGTGATGTGCCCCTGAAACTAATTATGTATGAAGATATGTAAGTGGATCGACAAAACTTAGACACTAGCAATTACCCACCTACTCGGTTTTTCTTAGGGAAAATGAAACATAAACACTGCAGGCACAGTAATCAAAGAATTTGTTGGTCCGTGTTGTGAAATGCCTAGTATTAACTCTGGTGGTATTGCAAACAATGCGCTAAAAGTTATACATGGGCGAGGTCCGAACTCAGAGGGGAATAACATGTGCTTCAGGGGATTAGATGGTGGACGTGCAGAGGAGGCCGTCATAGGGGAATATTCTAAATTCTTTGACTGAATTTTTTGCAATTTTCGCGAATTTTCCCCCGATTTTTGCCTATTTTCCGTCAATTTTTATTCATTTCCGTGCATCAAAATTATCTCAATAGTTTGTTTTCATAAATAAGTTCTCGGCATGTAATAAATATGATTCGGTCAAATAAACATATTTTGCGGACAGTTTTATAAATGGTAGAGTGCACTTAAGGTCATGCCACCAACCATCATATTCTGTAATTCACATAAAAACCGTTACGAGACATTTTTGGTCGATGAATTCATTCCCGCATAAAACTGTTAGCGAAAACAGCCCTTTGCGGTTGAAATCTAGTCATTTTGCGTTCAAACACATTAAAATCACATAAACTTTTAAGAACTAAAATTTGTCAAATTTCAATGAAGCGGGTTTGTTCGTGAACACCGAGAGTTTAACAAAAATATAGATTTCTGTGGGACGACAGTATTGCACTAAATTTGTTCGCGAGCATTGAAAAATTTAACGTAAACTGCACATGCATTAATGAACCGAAGTTCTACAACTATAAATTATACTATTGGAGCACAAGTTACAGTTTCAGAAGCTTCGATTTGATTTTACCGATGCTCAGTTTGCAAAAAAAAGATTGAAATTTGTTAGTTTTTTGTAACAGTATTTTGCGATTTGGTATTGGTTATTACAAAATAGGATGGTTATTGCGATCAGCTTAAGTTGATTCACCTATAAATAAAACAAATTCGTCTGCCTATGTTGGAAGATGGTTTTAGTTCTTATGATTATGGTCATTATTGTATTGGAAAGTTGAATGATATAATACTGATTGTATATTTGTTTCTGACTGCGAATTTCTTGCATTGCTTAATGATTTGCTTAATGGTAATATAGATTTTGATTAAATAAAAATATTAAAATATCTTGTTTGAAAAGAAATGTCTTAATGTCGTAAGAATGTCTTAAATCTCAAGAATGTCGTAAAAGCATTTTATTACATTGATTTAACAACCATACATAAGACACCTAAATATATTTTCTACGACCATTGTCAAGTTGCTGCCTTTTTTACTGCTTCCAAATTATAGATAAGCTGTCAAACAGTGGGTGAACTTTAGTTATGTAGATGTGAAAGAATGCTTGAAAGCATCATATATTCTACATAAACCGCGTCAACTTTATAGACCTCGACCAACTGTTGTTAAAGGCATTGATGATTTGCTCCAAGCTGATTTGGCTGCTGTGTTTAATTTAGCAAGTCAAAAATGACCGTTTTAAATATTTACGTGTAATTGACTACTTTACGAAAAATGTATAGGTTGTTTTAACAAAAGCCAATACTGCGCCCGTAATTTTAATTGCATATACAAATTCTTGACGATAACACCCCACAAAATTTTCAACCAGATTAAAGTAAGGAGTTTGTTAATAATTTAGTATGTAGGTATAAAAAGATTAATGAATACCCTGCATAAAACAAGGAAACAAAAGCTAGCATAACAGAGCGATTCATGCAAATCCTTAAAGGTAAAATTTATAAATATCTCACATTCAAAATTACATATAGATATTCATGTTATAATGGAAATTGTTGATTCCTAATGCGATATTCAGAGCAGACACGCTCTCGTACCTTCTAATTTTACAGCAGAAAATGCTGATAAAATACGCAAAAAACTACATCCTGCTAAAAATTCCGAAGGTAAGGTACAAAATTAAAAATAGCTGATGCTGTTAGAGTACCAAGTAGCGATTGCCATTTGAGCGTGGATTCAAACAGCTTTGGTCTTGCGAAGTTTTTACAGTAAATCAACAATACCCTTACAATCTACCGGTTTCTGAATGGACAGATGTTAAAATGATAAAAATTTGGAAGATTTTATGCTGAGGAACTTCGAAATGTAAAAATTGCAGACGATACTAAAACAATTTACGAAATTCTCTCAGTTGACCCTAGGGTAAAGATTACAGTAGAATTAGGAGTAAATTCAAAGCAAGAAGATATGGTATCAATATGATCACTGAAATAGAGTCTAAGGCTAGCCAGTCTGAAGAGTTACTTTCAGGGCATAAATATATTACTTTGTCGCTGAGGAAATATGTTTTGGAGTCCATCTCCGGACGGCGCTGTTGTACGACATCTTTTCCAGTCGGAAATGGGTGAAAAGCCGGTCGTTCAAACTTCAGTCGGTCGGAATTCTTAGATCTTCGAGCCTTAAATTGGTTAGCGTACCACTGATAAAATGACAGAACCCCAAACTTATTAAAGATTTAACCTTATTTATCAAATTTACCATAGCTAATAAACAAGGTAAACCCAAAAAAATGCCCTCCGATAAATGAGCAAAATATATTCCGAAAGTGTGCAAAATTTATATTTTTACTAAATAACCTAAACTGAGCTTTTGTTTCGGACTCAAAACTCATAGTCTGAGGACATAGTCTAGCTCAAATTTAACTTTTGAACATCTCTGACTAATAAAGATGAGGAAACGCTCGATTCAAATCGAAAACTTATAGTTACGAGCTTTTAACACCTTGTACGCCATTATACGGCGTTTACGTTATAAAGGACCCCTATGTGATACTTTTGTCCTCCAACATCTACACCATACCATACAGTGGTATACACTACTCACGCACACTATATAATAAAATAGATCGTGTATCAGACACTATCAATTTAACTATAGAGTCTTAATCTACATAATGTTTTTTTCTGATGTTGTCAAGGACACCATACACAAACACATCATATACTGGGTTATAAATAACCGTATTGTGTAGCTAATAGGTGTTGTGTAGTCTATAATATATCGCTACCGACACTATACTACCGATGTATACTATCCTGAAAACATGAGAAACACCATTGAGTACAAGACACCATATAATGAACGGTGGCAGAGACACCCAGAGTTGACAAAGCTTTCATAAGATGGGTCCTTTATATAGTAAACTCCGCATTATATGGAAATGTAGCCCGTTCGAACCAGGCTTCTATCCTTACTGAACCAAAAGTGTAAGTTATAATTATTTCAAACCTAGGCACAAGAACTAGGCTGAACGCTGGCACTTCTGCATCCGAGCTCCGCCCTAAATACGTTGTCATAAAATTGCGAGCCATCTTTATTCACATAGAAAAGATTCACAGTGCCTGTGGTTGCAGAGATGGAATAATCAATAGAGAAAAATCAAAACCTTGTTGAAACCGTGCGGCAAAAGCTGATTATTTCCGGTGCAAGAAATATAATGGAAAGCACTTCGCTTTTAAACGATACTATAATTTAACCTAGGAGGTCCTTTGTGAAAATCACAATTTGAGATTTGACTGTAAAACATGCACGATGCTAAAGGTGCATTAATTCTCAAGTAGGGAGTTGACAGATGATGTTATAAATTTTAAGCATACAAATATTTAGTCTGGATGTTCAGATTTGAGCCGAGTTCGGTCTAGACTCCATGCTCGTTGAACAATAGCACTGTATTAGTCAGAGCAGCATACATCCATTGCCAGCGGGGGTTTAGTCTTCTAGGAGTTGGGCTGCGCAAAATATAATAACTAAGACCTTGACGCCTCGACCAACCATGTTAGCCTATTCTAACTTTGCTCCAGTAATTGGCGTATGAACTATCAGCGAACGTCACGCGCAGGAAAGGAATTATAATAGTTATATGTCAATGTTGAAGCAAAGCAAATAGTTATGGAATGTAAGTATACACCCAGGGCATACTGTGTGCGCCATGGCTATGAAATAATAGCCTGATAGACTTGACAGCCTGCTAGACTTAAGTGGAGTGATGATTTGCAAACCATTCCAAAACGATAAAATAACAGATAAATAAATTTTAACCATAAATATTAACCTGAATGAAACCTAACTTATGCCTAACCATAAATTAAATGTTAGTGCCCATTCAGCTCTAAAACATTAGTTTCAAATATTTTCCAGCACCAAGTTAACTCAAGCCTTTTTCACGAATTCAAGATTTGTTAGGCTACAAATTTGATGTAAACCTTAAAGTAAAATTAATACTGAATAAGTAAGATCTCTTAGCACCACGGACGTTTTAAGCTAATCCGTAAAATATGTCATTTTGATTGACAAAATGGAGCTACAGCAAAAGATGTATTAATCTAAGAAAACAATCTGCTTGTGACCCGTAAAACGAACACCGTACCTGTCTGTCTTTTCACATAATTCATCACGTTGTTCCACGCTAACTCACGAGTGAGGCTTCTTGTTTATAGCCACCGAACTAGATCAGCACCCCTCTTCCGGGATGCCGTCGAAAAGTGTGCATGCGTGCCACCGGGTATGTGCGTTGTCGTATGCACAGAAATCGCTCGTCCAGAAAACGTGACGTGTGACCCAAATCAATTTCTTTTATCCGACCAGCTTAAGATAAAATTTACAAGAGATGATAAGCTGGGCAACCGCATAGATAATCATACCATCAAAAGTTGTGCAATAAGACAATATAGAAATAAAACGTTAATGCATGCGCAACAAGACAGACAATGCATAGATTTCCAACGAGATAGATAGAACGCTGTTGAGACATCTAGTAAAAAATTATTAGAATGCTTTCCTAAAATTCTCAAAGTTACCTTACTCGAAAAAGGACCCTTCGAACCAGAACACTCTGATTTGGACGGAAAGGAAATACAGGAACTTTCGGATGGACGAAGGTGTCTTTCAAAAATTGCCTCGAGCAATACATTGATATTTAACGTCTGGGCGTCATCGGCGAACGAGATCCATTAACCTGAAATCATTGAATAAAAATGGAACAAAGCGAGTCAAACTTATATCGCCTGCCCTTCCTCGAATTTACCAGTGTTGGTAAACATTGGTAAGACAACAGGATGCTGTACAAAAACTACCTGAACAACAGAAGCAAAACACAACAACACCGCAAAAGTTGTCAGTTTTGAGGTTTGTCCAAAATTGTAGATGTGTCGAAGTTAGAAGTGAGTTAGTCCCATTCAGGCTTGAGGTTACCACAAGATCGGAAAAGTTGGGACACAAAAGGGGACCCAGATTGAACACGGAGGAATGACTCGATCAACAAAAGCCAGATGTAGTTATGAAAATTTGCGAAAATGCAGGGTGTGAAAGTTACGACTGTCGCTAGTGAGTTATAATAATCATTTTAGGTCAAAATTTAGGCTTCCTTGAGGGAAAGATTGGGAATAACGAGTCGACCTTATTGACTATACATAAGCCTATGGTTTTACTCTCAGCGGAGTACCTCTACGCATCAAACCACTAAACTAGACACGCGTGCAACCGAAATGGGCGAGGCAGAACAAACTGACAAAGCCCGCCTACGGCCTGCTAAGCTAATCGATTCCCTGGGATTAGTTGCATAGCTACCTCTCCCTTGAGAGCTGAGGAAGCCGGGGTCGTATGAGCACGGTTTAGTAGGAAGCCGACGGCGCAGCTCGGTAACTCGTCCGACACTATTGGTAGAGATATTTGGTTTTTGTTCGCTTTCGACTGGTTATAATCGAAGATTTTTACCTCTAGTACATAAACAGGTTAAAGTCCAATTATGATAAAGTCCAATTATGATCGTTCACAGCGCCACGAGCACTGCACATTTGTTTATTTTGATGACGACATTGTCTTATTAAATTTCGTCGTCACCACAACTTTTTCGTTAACGACCAAAAAACTTTGGGGTCGGAACTTGATCGGTGCTGGAGTTGTCTCTTGAAGGGTCTTATCTCTCTTTCCCATGTTCCGAAAGCCCAGCTCATACAACATATTTCTATGAAATGGCATTCCTGTAGTTTTTATTTACTTCGTTTTAGTATACAATAAATTTGTTGAGAAAAGGTATGGTAAAGTACAAACCATGACCGACTAAATTTGTGCATGGGGCAACGTTAAAATAAACTCGAGCCTCAACCAGGTATCGAACGCGACAAGTGTGGGTGAAAATTGCATACCCAAACCACTGACTATCTGTGAGGTGTTGCTCGGTTCCTTAAGGAACCAGCGAACAACACACGAGCAAACGTACTGCTTATGACCTACTCAGTAAACACAACTGTCCACTATGTGTGTTAGGTCCATTTGACATAGTGGGTACGAAAGGATTAATATATACTTGGATCCATTTATACTTTGCTATTGAAGATCAAAATCAGGAGTTTAAACTCAAAAGGAACCTTCAAATAGTGTGACGGTGTCTTTGAAAGGCATGACGGAGATTGACTTGTCGGATCTTTCTAGATACCCTACGTTTATAAAGGTAAAGTCTTGATGGTTAAGACGTGAAAAGCACAAACCAAAATATCAAAATTGTTCTTCTACAACAGATAGTTTCCAGCGGATCTTTCTACTTCGCGACCACAAGTCAAACACTTGATATATATTATAGGGTTGAAAGTTAAAGGTACACCTGGTACCTATTCGATAATTACAAGATACATTCTTCGTGCTGTAATTGCCGCAACAGCGCACGTCTAATTTATTTATATGAAAAACAAACTGTGTTCCTTCGTCTGGTGGCTGTCGACACCAGTTAGTGGTTCGCATTGGGACGGCCGAAAAAGTGTTCCTGTATGTAGATTTACTGGACATGGTTAAAAATTGTGGGGTTTCCATTAGTGTACGTTAATGCATCATTTATCTAAAGATGTGCGCACATAGGGCCGAATTCTGTTACACAGCTAATTCCGGCTTTTAACAAAAAGGCACAGTCACATCCGGCCCTTCATAATAAATGAACAGCTAAGCTGTGCTAGCATTCTTGTACAAGCCGGAGGGCTGTCTCTTGGATTGATGGTCGGGGCGGACTACTGAAAAAATATTTATTACATTCCGTTTGGCAGATGGTGTCACAGTGAAAATATTTTCTCTAGAAACAAAAAGGCAAAATTAGTAGTACTTTTAACGCAAGATGCGTAAAATAATGCAGGTAAAATAAATACGTAAATATCCCTGTTTTCAAAATTTTTGTTTAAGCGACTATTACAAGCCAACCTAGTAGCTATGTGAAACACGCTTTTCCCTACATAAATATTATGTATTAAACTGGAAGGATATTTTATGAATATATAACGATATGTATCACCAATTTCCATATTTTCGTGATTTTCCTTTGTCGTCCTATATTTCTGGCTTTTAGAGCCGACTCAGGCCCTTGTGACAATTTATCAGCCTCGCTCTATTATTAGCTAATATATTTTTAGAGTCAGGCTCGGCCCAAAAAATGTCACACCGTCTAATCGCGGCTAACCAAGCTTGGCTTTAGAACCGCGGCAGACTGCGTCAAAATCCGGCCCTGCCGCACAGACGTTAAGGTAAATGCTGCATAAGAGTGGTTGCCAACGGCTCAACAATTTAAAGCTAATTACGGGAGAATACCTTTGCATAAAATTTCAACGTCTCGGATATAGGTTTACAATACATTTGCGGGCTCAACGGGCCTGAAAAAATTTTTAGAGCTGTGGGTAGCGGCCTGGTGAAGTTGAACAAGCCCCTAATTTGCGCGGATAACTACCGGCTCAAAAAATTTTGCACGCGCACACTATAATGCAGCAGAAATGTGGCATGATCCGAAACCTTCGATTACCAATTTTTGCGCCTCTAATCTTTTAAACGTATTTCTCCGTGGTATGAACCTGAATAAATGAAAACTAACGCTTCCACGGTTGCCAAAGTATATATATTTGGCGCTCAAGCAATCCAAGTAAGTCAATTTCCATCGATTCCACAATCTCGCTATCGCACAGAATAGAAGCAATATTTATAAGGTTAGATATATACTTGTTTCACCTTATTTTTCATCATTTTACGCCACGTAACCTGATTATGTGTTTTTCTGCAACATGCGATCACAACTGAACCGGTATAGCTTAAATGTACGCTATTATATATTTTTGTTTTATATGGATGAGCACCTAGACGACAGGTTGATGAACAAAGGGTCTAAATCAGTGCTACAAATGAACTCATGTGGGAGAATCGGTATTACTAATATAACTGCTTTCGAAACGGAAAATCACAATAAAACTTGGACTTAAACATGGTACATAATATCTTCGAAATACTTTCTTAGACATCATGGCATTAACGCGGGTACGCTCAAGATGGATCTATTCAGGTATATTTTTATTTGTTATGCATAATTGTTGTGAACTGCAGTATATATAATATATAATACATATATGTTCTTGTTCACATATATATGCTCCTATGAATCAGGTGAAGCGTCGCCGCGGATAATTCACCATTTGCAAAATTTTGAAGACCATGTGAGCGGCTTAGTCTACAGCGCTTTTAAGAAACATCGGGAACACAAAGAACATAGCAATCTTTCGAGCAACTAAAGGGTCATTATCACCCAAAATTCTACACTGCAAATTTGCCTGGGTTAATTTTACCCGAGCCTGCATCGTTTCAGACACATGAAACCGGAATCTACCGTTTCAGAATGAGTTCAGTTAACTTACAGTGTTGAGCTAGCACATCAATCAGACTTGAGTTATACTTCAAACATAAAATGAGTTAATCTAATGCAGGTTTCACAGAATAATGAGTGCAAACAGTGTCAATAAATACAGAAATCTCTAACAGCTAGCTGTTAGACTAAAATCCCCTGCAGCTAGCCATAACAGATTATTGTCTCTAATGGCTAGGTGTTGGAAACGTTTGTCTGTTACAGCCAGTTATAAAATACAAAAGTGTGTTACATATATCCATTAGCATTTCAAATATTTGAACGTTGGCTGTAACAGATTCTTGTATGTTACAGCTGGAATTGACACCCCATAGCTCCTTACCGAAACTTTGGAATAAAAATTGTGGATTGCCCAGTACCAGACTAACTTCGTTTTTTCGACCTCTAGACACCTGAGACACATATGGCAGTGCCTTTCCGAGGCTACCCTGGCCGACTAAATTTTTAAAACTTTCATTATTAATTCTTCGTCTTGATGCTTTTACAGATCACTTTTGATTTGATTTTGATTTCGATCAAAATATAAAATTTTAAATATATTTGAATTTTTTTAAATTATAAATCTGTTAAAAATAGATTTGTTAAATTGTTGGGTGCCATTCGGTTCGGCACGCCACGACAAATCGAATAGTTATAAATAAAGATGATGCAGCACACCGTTCAAAAGTTATAAAGGAAGCGGAATTAAGCCAGTATAAAAATGTTCAAAATTTCGAACAAACAAAAAGAACAAAATATCAAAATTATCTAAGCCGCAGCTGCAGAAGCAGGCGATCGTTTTAGTAGTATAGATAATTGTAAGGTATATATGTATATCTATATATTTAATGAATGTCGTGTTCATAATTATATATGTATAAATTCTAACCAAATGAAATATTAATTTTATATGATATAATGTATTTAGCAGATGTTTTACTCCATTATATATTAAGTGCATTATGTGTGTGTCGCTGTATCATTGTCATTTTTCCAGAAGTTCATATATCTAGGTTTTCCCGTTTTCCAACTTTCCCATTTCCTAATATTTCCATAATTTTTCACTAACATAACCTCCCAAGTTTCCCAAAATTTTCCAAAGCATCCCGACTTTACTGTTTGCAAAATTCCCTAATTGCTATAAATTTGCCGACATTTCCAATTTCCGTTTGCCAGATTCTACAATATCCGAAAGATTTCCGGCATAAGTCTAATATCGGGGCCCAAGAAATGAAAAAAATTTTTTGCTCCGATTTGCCTAAAATTTTGCATACGGGGGTTTTCCAGTATGGGGAATTCATTTTTGACACTTTTAGCGAAAAAAAATTTTTTGACCAAAAAAATTTTTTTTGACCCAAAAAATTTTGAAAAAAATTTTTTTTGACCCAAAAAATTTTGAAAAAAATTTTTTTTGCCGAAATTCACCCAAAACCATTTTTTGATGCCAACAGAAAAATCAACATATTCAACTTACTTTTTGGATTTGATGCAGTGCAGCTTGGTGAGCGCAACTAAGCAGCATCTCTTAAATTTCGTCGAGAGTCCTTCTTCATAATACACTTTGCGAACATAGAGCTGGAATTCGGGCGTCCCTCCTCCTTTTGCTGGCTTGGGACAGTCAAGCAAATCTTTGCTTGGCGGAGTTTCCGCCCCATACCCCGTCCTACCACCCACTGGGCGCTGCGTTGCTGGCTGTCTTAGCTAATTGCAGGGATTCCTCTCTGCAATATGACGCAGCATGTTGAGGAATGCAAGTTGAAATGTTTGACCGTAGCGTTGGCGCCACATGAATTCATCCAAGTGGCTGGGGACCATCGCGTCAGTTGTGCCGTACATTGCTTTGAATTTCTGTTTTGCGTTCCGCCACATGCATTCAACATGGTTGGTATGCGCCCCCGTAAGCGGATCAACAAAGTGGTGCGAATGGTTAACGGTTTTTTCCAAAAAAAACATCCATTTCCAAAAAGCATTCGGATCCAAACAAAAACTAAGCAGGCGGTAAACGATGAAAGTGTTACAAAATTAGCTAGCGTGAGAAAAAGTAAACGAAATGTGAGAAGACGAGGCAACAATTACAAAGCCAGATAGCAAGCGTGAGAAAAAATAAAGACTCTCGACGAAATTTAAGAGATGCTGCTTAGTTGCGCTCACCAAGCTGCACTGCATCAAATCCAAAAAGTAAGTTGAATATGTTGATTTTTCTCTGTTGGCATCAAAAAATGGTTTTGGGTGAATTTCGGCAAAAAAAATTTTTTTCAAAATTTTTTGGGTCAAAAAAAATTTTTTTGGTCAAAAAATTTTTTTTCGCTAAAAGTGTCAAAAATGAATTCCCCATACTGGAAAACCCCCGTATGCAAAATTTTAGGCAAATCGGAGCAAAAAATTTTTTTCATTTCTTGGGCCCCGATATTAGACTTATGCCAGATTTCCAATTTCCAGGCTTCCACACGTTGCTTACTACGCTCATATCCAGAATACCAATGTGCGCTTACTTGTCAGAGTTACAACAATGAGCATTATGAAATCATTTGTCTTTCAAGAGGTCACCAAGATTAAAATATATATATATTAGGTAACGGCATCGGGTAGTAAATCTATACCCGGGTACCCGACACTAATGTTGGTTATTCTCGTAAGCTGCAGTATCTACTCAAATTTACGTGTCTTTGACGTTCAAATTAGGTGTCCAAATCTGTAAATAAAGCTTGCAGATCGGAACGGCGTCGAGCTAAAAAAATCATTCCCCTCTCTACCGTACCGTACTGTCGCTGGCAAACACAGGGGGGGCCAGGAAAATGGTGTGAAGACCCAGCTAAGGTCATCTGCCTTTCACAGACTAAACCTTGCCGCTATACGGTAAGAATATAAGTTCGGCAATAGAAATGAAAAAGGTGCATCATACGAAACATATATCATAATATTATATATTTTCTATAACGGCACCTTAAAAATATATATTATCGTTGGATTTCCCAATGGTATACTAAACTTTGGTTTTACAAAAAGTAGGTTTGACCACTCTAGGTCATGAACTCAAAGATGAACATATACGCATGTTCTTTTCCGAGTTGTGGGCAAGGTTAACCGTCGCCTCAGCAATGTTGAGCAGTTTGCGACAATACTACTCCAAGCAAAATACACCGTAAAACGTTACAAATTAGAAACCAATAGTTCTTAATTTTCTGCAAACGATAGATTATCCTGTTTCTCGGTTACTGGATTCTTGCAAATTTTTCTTACGACTACAACACATGAACGAATAGGAGGATATCTTTATTTTTTACCATATATTGCGTTTAACCTCATAGCCCGATAGACCCATACTCCAGGTAGAAAGCCCTGTAGAAAGAATCATGGAAGCTGTAGTCTTTAGTCTACTTCCATCTTTCGAAAATAAGTAGTGGCAAAAGTACAGGCCAGCATTAAATTTTACTACAAAATCATGGACAGCTACTAAAGAAGCTGGATTTTAGTGTGGAAATACTGAGCAGGCGCCTGAAATCTCGAAAAATGCGAGACGATTGGAGAAGAAGTAAACTCGTACCGATGCAAAGAATAAATATGCCTCGCGACACTGCCAGCACTACCGTGGCATAAAGCTGCTAGGTTCCATGTCGGAAGTGTACGAGCGCATCATTGAAAGCAGTCTTTGAAAGATTGTTCCCGTTGACGGTATCCCATTCGGATTCAGAAGCAAACGAGCCACAACAGACGCAGCCTTCAATATGCGTATACTGATGAAAAAGTTGAGCGAGGAGAAGAAAATTTTCCCCTGTCTAGATACTAGATATTTGATAATGTCATACAGAGTAGAGCCCAAGGTTCGTCATTCTACTAAACACAGTTATTCGACCGTTGCTTTATAAGTTTTACGTGGTTGGAGAGTAGTTTAATTTAAGGTTGCAAACGTTTGTAAAACAACGTTGAAATATCGTCTATGATCGTTTCGCCAACTGTATTCACACTGATTTTTACAGGATCTCCGTCAGTTTGCGGATTTTCCAACCAACTAGGATATACAAACAGGTACATTTTGGCCTGCTGAAATCAATGTTTTAAGAAGATCCGGTGTAACATACTGCCTTTTCATGTTATCAGTTGACTTCAAATGCAACAGTTTGCAAATTGCAGAACGTTGCTTAATTACAGTTGTCTAATCTGCTCCACGGAATGTTACCATACAGAATATTGTAATAAATTTCTCAATGACTTGATCACAGATACCGGGGCAATATTTATAAAATATTTAACACATTAGCGACCTTTTCTCATTGAAGCATACGCCAGCAATATTGTTGCTGCCTGTCGCGCCGTCTCTTTCTAGATGTTGTATTGAGTCGTTTCATGTTGGCTTATACAGTGCAATTTGTTCCAAAAATATTTTCCCTAACACGCAAATATTCAGGCTTAAGTTCAATCATCAAGAAGCTGTGATGTTTCCGATGGTTTACCGGCTACATTTGACGACCCAAGGTAGCAATCATTGATTTTGAACGAGGGTTTCGAAATAAATAGACTGAGCACTTGTAGAGATATCTGTCACGCATTTTTCAGAGGGGTAAAATTTCTGCATTGCAAATATAGCATTAAACTTGACATGTCGCATCCGGTTTACATATTTGCTAAGGTTTTGTCGTTTTAGTATTCTATTAAATCATCGAGAATAAAAATTGTGTCATTCACACTTTTCTACAATGGTTGGAATCCCTTCCTCGATTATTAGCTTATACATTTCGTCTGCGAGCTGGTGATATAGTGGTTGCATCATACCGTAACACCAATCAATCTTCTCAATCTCCTTATCAAACAAATTTTTACGCAGCAGTTCAGCTACAAGATGTGTTTCCCATCCCTTGCTGAAATGGTAAAGGGCACTTGCAATGGTACTGGCTCTATAGTTAACTTTTAAACAATACTCAAATTCTTTCTATGTCATGTTCGTTAACCCAGCTATTAAACTGTTCAGGATATCTCAACCATTTTACCACACATTGACGTTTACTGTCTCTCGTTGTCCTGTTTCGTACAATCTTTTCAATCTTAAACGTATCTACAACTCGTACCTTTTGGAGCTGCTGTTCGTACCTCCTTAGATATCATCAATTCCATGCTCGGTAATTTCGTAACCTGGAGGATCTGAATGTATTCGCTTTGTAATATAAAACACTACATGAGACCTTTGCTGCTTATACCCTTTGTCGAAGATAAATTAAGCAATTGCAACTTTTTCAGCATCGTTGATCTTAAAGTTACACAAAATGTCTCTGTGTCTTCGAGTGGGATATAGTATTGTGACAATATCAACCTCATTTACTGCAGTTATATCTACAGGCCGGAAACCGTAGTGATTCTTTGGGTGGTTATAGTTATCGACCATGTCTTGGAGAACATCAGTATATTGATACGTATTATAGTTGGTGATACAAGGATGTATTTTTGCTTTTACTGCACGAATACACCTCTCTCCTACAGCCGCTTTAGTTTCGGCATTGTGAGCAGGTGGCAAATTACTCTATAATGCTGACAGAGTTTTTTGAAATTGGAATTTGTAAATTCAGTTCCACGACCTCAAAAATATAATTGGGAAGGATATCACGATACATTGTCACCACAGCGTCGTAAATAAGTGTGGAATTTTTAGATTTTCAGGCAACAACCCGAAGAAATTTAGGTAGTACATCTATAACCACCAACAAGTATTTCTGGTCGTCAGTGCAGCTAGATAACCGAGTCATATCAGCACGATAAACTTAACACTGGTCATTGATAATGCGTGAGTAAACTTAAGGTGATCCCGCCAACCAACCTATTCTGTAATTACCAATATCGAATCGCAAACGTTGTCAAGGGAAACAGGTTTAATTTCATTTGGTTTTTCGCTAACCGAAAATTACAAAATCAAATTCAAGTGCCAGAAATTAGACCTTGTGTTCGAACAGACTTGTGGCGATATTAGTTTGCAGAAATTCTGTTCCCTAATGTATTATCATTTAAATTTGGATTATACAGTGTTCGCGAACAAATTTAATGCAAACGTGACGTCACAATCAAATCGACAAATTTTCGTTCTCAAACATTTGGGTAATTTTACTTGAATTTTCGCGAACACAAAATGGCTAGATTTCAATTACGAACGCTGTGTTTGCGAACAGTTTTACGCCGAATTTTAATTGACCAAAAAGCGTTTCGTCACAAATTTTATCCAAAAATACAAAATAGGATGTTTGCCGGGGTCATTTTCATTTTACTCGCGCATAACATTGGTGATTGTTCTGTACACGTTGAAATCATTTCCTTTTGGGTTAGTAACGTGTATAAGGTTCTTGATATTGCAAGCCATTCTCTGACTTATTGCTTTGCATAACCATATTTTTGTCATGTTGCCAAAGTATGTTGATCCCCGAATAAGAGGCGGGATTGTTCAAGTTATAACAAAGGTCTTCGAATTTTACATATGTAAAATACAATGGATTTACCTTTTCGTGATTATTGGGTAACAAGCTACAATTTTATCTTTGTAAATACCACACACAATTCGCACATTTCGTGCTAGATTAGCATTCGGAATTACAACACAAATAATATCGTTAAGATGTGTT
Source organism: Trileptium ribeirensis (assembly GCA_030248225.1). Taxonomy (NCBI): domain Eukaryota; kingdom Metazoa; phylum Nematoda; class Enoplea; order Enoplida; family Thoracostomopsidae; genus Trileptium; species Trileptium ribeirensis. The sequence goes on along the minus strand of JASANE010002566.1, from coordinate 14,896 downwards.
TCCAATATATATTCATTTAAACGTTTCATAAAATCAGATTCATTCAAACATTTATAATCAACCTGTGTGTTGATTCTGCAGTCACCATAAACCAAAATGTATTGCAGTTTTTACACCCTCCATGATTCGTTTGCACGTGATAAGAATAGGTCAGCATTTCTGATGTTGGATCTAAACAGACGGTTTTCAAACACGTGTTGTGGATAGAAGGTGGCTAATTTTTTAATAAATGAATATGCCCGGTTGCATTTGGCTAAATAGAATCCTCGATATGTATAATCCGTTTGTATCAGTATCAAAACAATCTTATACGATATCACCAACCTTCGAAATATATGTTCAGATATGTCAAATATATAAACGGTCTTTTCAGTCCACAGCTTGATAGAATGAGAAGAGTGAAGTATACTTTCATATTATAGGTTATCGCTTGCTCGGTTGACCCAATATATGTTGCATCTACGAAAAAGATACCAGGATCCAACTGTTGGTTTTATCCAATAATCAAAACATAGAGGACCATTTAACCTTATCCTTCGAACACATACCGTGTTTTCATGTTTATTGACAAGAAACCCGGTCTCTATTGCGATTGTCGTCACTAGTCTAATAAGTATTGAAATAATTTTAAATCAATCTTTCGACCGCTGAGATTCTCCATCTCTGGTCCGCTTCGATAAATTCAAAAAACTACAGTGCTTCAGCCGTAGTAACTTATAAAGTATATAATATATACCATTTTCATGTATTTAAGCTAGTTTTTTACATTTTATTACAAACACATATACATGCAATTACATATACATTTGTGAAGTACACATATACACAGCACAATATAACTTTCAGTTTATAAATGTTGTTCTTGTTCCCAACGAAGAACCAACCTTGTCTACCCCCTTTCCTTAACACAATTCCTGTTGGCAAACACTGCAGTTTTGCTGGTCACCCGGCAACTACTCCCTTAGCCTGCTGTCTTGTAGAGCTTTTGAACAAGAATATTTTGACGCAGACACTTTGCAGTTGCTGAGCTAAGGTCTGTCAGATATTTTATGTTCTCAAGATGTAGCCCTAGCTGTCAGTTCCAACCTCGCTTCCCTTAAGTCCCTACCTGAGGTTTTTCGTACTTTATGACTACTTATCGTTTGGTTAAGACATCTAACACAGTGATGAATTTACTTATTTAAAGACAAAAGAAACATAAATACTACACCTGATATACATTCAAATTAAACTATCATAATTACACACAACACATATATGTACATGGTTCATTACATCGCGATGCCTACGCATGTGCTCACCATTATGTCGTTAGCCTATCTGTCCTAGCCGTGTGAAAGTGTTCGATCCCTGTCTTAGAAGTCGCCCCTTCAAAACTTCCTCTTTTCGTAGACCCTGTGCGATTCTCCGAATCAGTATGATGTAACTATTCACCCCATGTGCCTTGTTACGGTGTGTGTTCCACGTTAAATTCTATTTATACACTGTACGACTAATGGATGAGTAAACTTAACCTGCGTCGCCTACCATCCTATTTTGAAATTAGCGATTGGCAATCGCTTGTTCGGTGTACATCCAATCCATAAAATTCTCTGAGAATAGAAATAATGGCTTTTGGCCAATCGTTCCAAAACGTTAACGAAAAAAATTGCCCGTTTATTGATTAGTTCAAAAATGTTAGCGAACATCTTACTGGCCGTTTGGAGTTTAAACTTCCGAATTTGTGATTTTGATAGTGAACGCAAACGTGCTACTTTTGAGTTTCATATCCTGGCTCGCGAACAAAAATATTACAATACATATAGATATATTCAAAAGGTTCGCTAACTCCGTACGCATTATAACTTAAGTGCTAATTCTGGCTTCTTTTGACTGAACTGTGATACCAGTATATAAATATGGAACGTTGACATATAATGTTCGCGAACCTGCTCTTTTTAATATATGGTAACGTCAGCATTCGAACATAATGTTCGCCAACGTCCTTCATATCATGTGTGAGCACACGGGTGATAAACAATGGATAGATAGGCACATAAAACAGAAATATAAGAAATTCTAAAATATATAGATCGCGAACTGTCATCATCTTACATGATGTGAATGTTCGCGAATGTAAATTTTCGCGACCAGAAAATATAACATTTTGATAACACTTTCCCCAAGTGTTCGCGAACACTTTACCATATATTATAACTCGCCTCAGGGAGTATGAATATAGCTTAGGAGGTGTGTCCAACCCTCGTAGAAGCTTCTACTTATGATATATAGTGTTTAAACTGCATCTAGAGCCTTAGCCAGAGGGAAGGGGTTTTTATCATATGACCCACGCCCGTATTGCGTGTTCGCAGCGCGCTTGAGCGCCATAAGTTTTTCCAGCTTGATGAACGCGCCGGAGCTTTGTATAATATATATTTCTTTATTGTATTCACATTGAAACAAATACTACGTAGCAATAAAATATGTGTATTGTCTGAAAATAGCTATGCCCCTGTTGTTTTGTACATATTTCCCCGTAGGATTATTTGCAATGTACGGTTGCGAACACAATTTATTGACAAGTTCGCGAACATTAAACACAGTTAATATTATTTTTAGTATTCAAGCAGTGTTAGCACATTATAGTTATAGACACACGTTAGCGAACATTAACCACAGAGTTAATATGCTTTTTAGTATTCACACAGTATTACGACATATATGTATGTTGTCGAACATCTTGATCTCAACAGTACTTTATGTTCGCGAAAATTTTTTTTGCATAAGAAATCACGGTGTGTTCGCACACAAAATTTATAGGATTGTATACATCATAAAACTGTTCGCGAACTAATCAGACTATTAAGAATATCATGAATTGTGTTAGCATAACAAAAAATTTCAAAATACAAGAAGCCTAATTTAGCGTTTCGGAACGCAACGATGGTGAAAGTGTAGAAAGGTGCATTGTGTTAGCTAACATACCTTAAACGTTTCTGTAATTAGATACGAAACGTTCGTAGAACGGAAAAGTTTGGAAATAGCGTTAGGCAATTGCAACTATTAGTTTGTTCTCTAACAACAGTATATACATGATGTCAAAAGAGGATGGTAGACGGCGCAGCTTAAGTTTACTCATGCATAACAGAACATGGCGGCACCTGCACGCACTGGTGGCTACGAACTCTTGAGCCTGTAGATTACATCACCGGTCCTTCTGTCCGAAAATTTGCTGTCCCCGAAACTGAACGGAGAGCTAGAGGGTGCGCTTTGTTCGAGGGTCATTGTCGCGTTCCCCTGGATCCAACGCAATGATGCCTGTTGTATTTGATTTTGTAAAAGAAACTCTGATGTAGCTTCCTACCGTAGCTGCACGACATGAGAACACGCGCCTAGGTTGTATGTATTGGAATTAGATGTTTTTCCAAAATCTCACGAAGGCAAGAACTCATATTTAAGGGAGCGGTATCAACGACTCTTTAACTTGTTCAACTTTCCATCTCCATCTTACATCTGACTCCATCTCCTGCCTTTTTGTGTGAATTATGTGTGATCATTACTCACAGGCTCGAAGTTATTAGCACAACCTAAGCCTACGCAAGATTGCCATCTCTTTGTCATTTTCTGCCCTTGAAATTGCTTTCGAGTGTTTTCTGATATGTTATTGCTAAAGCGCTTGTCCCGTTAACGCCTACTGGCGGCTCGGCGGAAAAATAACGTCCTCTAGGACACGTCATGATGCAATTGGAGTGACTGTATCTGCCCACCTGAAGTTATTTTCTTATCAAGATAGTACGAGACTCCCTACCGTAGCTGCACGACTTGAGAGTACTCGTCGAAGTCTTCGAAGATGGGTCATCCTCACCGGTCAGAAAAGATCACGAGGGCATTTTCTCGAATTTTGATGAACGCTTTATCGCAGGCCTATGTCAATGTTTTCAATTTGTTTTATTCGGCTTGTTACTGATTCACAGAATAATGCGCTCATCTACTCGAAAATGCTTGTTACAGACGACATGCACATAGCTGTGTTACATACGACATGTTTTATGCAACCCGTGTTACACACCACATGTCGTATGTACCAATGATACATACGACATGTCGTATGTAACCAATGTTACACACTACATGTCGTACGTAACCGAGAGATACATAGAAATCTATGAAAAGAATCTGATACTACCAGCATATGTTGATCGGTTATAGTGATATGTACGATCGTTTTGGCGTACTTCCGGTGCAGTGACTCGTTTTAAAAAACTCGTTAGATAGTGGTGTCTTCTCGAGTTTTATTGTGGTGCCCCCTGTAGTTTGATATTGGTGCCCCCTTAAAGTTTGATATTTCGTACAAAACTGTTTAACGGCGATCGTGATGCTTGGGGTTCGTACCAGGTTCGTCAAAAACGGATTGCCAAACGCGTGTGAGTGAAGCGGTACCGTGGCGTGTTCATTTACTGGGAACTATACTCGCACCATGACAGTTCTTAGAGCCGTCGAGGCTCAGGTGAGAGGCGGTTACCACTCCCTTTTTCCGTTTTCCTATTTTGGGTTAGAACGTTCAGCACCCTTAAGAACAGTAAATAACGCCCAGAGTTTATAATTATATCTTGCTCCTGGGCTTAATTTCATGGCCTGGTGGTTTATTTGAACACTAGTAATTTTAGGATTTCCTCACCGAAATACTTTTGACCTCGGCCGCTTGGTTTGAGATTCCGGCTTCACAATTACAGGACCGACGGACGATCGCACGGCGCTAGTTGTAAATTTTTTGCGTCGGGGTTTAACTTCGGCCCTATCTGAGTCTTTCCTTCAATTTTGCTACGCTCAACACCTTGCTACCATTCCCCATAAATGGACATGCAACCACTGCATGAGAGTTAGATCAAACCTAGTAAATCTTAGACTCTTACTGATCACTGCACGGTCCGGATTCCTATCTCGATCTTCTCTTCGATTCGCATCTTACGTTAGTCGATATTGCTACCGACCTGCGCATTTTTGCTGCTGAGGTTAAACCTAAGCGCTAGTTAATTTTGACCGAATCAGTCCTAGAGTTAGGAGTAACTGGACCTAATAAAAGTCAACCGAATCGAATCGCAGCTATTCCTAATGAGTTTCACGGAGAGAATCTGTAGTGTATTTAGCATCTACTCGATTCTTTTCGGATCTCTATTGGACAAAATTCGTAATTAACCAACACCTCCCTACCTAAAGAAGTTGTTCACATAATTTAACTGACCAAGATTACCACCGCAGCGTACAGTGTGTAGAGTTACGATTTAACTCATGGTCAACCTGCTATTACCACCCAGAAAATATTGTTATGTTAATGAACGCATCTCGTTTTATGTATCCAAGTTTGGGATCGGAATTTTTGTATGGCTGGGACAATGGCCTAGATATAAATATCCTATGTCTCCTATACGGGTGATACTAGGCCCACTGGATAGCTGAGCTAGTAACTTTCTAACCCGTTGCTGTTGATTTCAGGTATTCCTACGATGTTTTTACAGCATTGATCCCGTTACGTGTACCATTCCCTATAGCCTATTTTCTACCGCAGTCAGGTTCCGATCCCGTATTATAAATCAGCTAACCAGTAGCGTGCTCACTTTTTCGTGCGATACCGGAGGGCCTCCCCGGTTATTATTGTGTTGGGTACATTCACACCATGAGATATGCTTGAATTTATGTTTCATAGCGCGGCGGAGGGCGAAATTATGTCACATTTGATGTACCGACACCTGAGTGGTTTCGATTCCCTGCTTGATTTAATGATTTTCTACGAAAGAACAACCTTTGTACTTTGTCAAATGTTCGGGAGCTACTCCTCCGAGCCTTAGTAACATTGTTATGTTAAAACAAAGTTATCTCGAATTTGTCTCCTCTGGGGCTGGGGGGGGGGGCACTGTACCAACTTAGTGGTCCTATTTTCTGATGATTCCAAGTGGATAACTGTAACTAATAAGTTTCCTAGGCAGTTTCGTCTTCTACCTATCTATAAACCCTGCATCCCTGTAACCAAAAATGCCATGGGCACAATGGCCCACAGTTGGTTGAAAATTGTATGCCCTATGGGAGGCATTTTCTATGGAGTTTGTTAACGTATTTCCTGATGGCTGCAAGCAATTTGCCGAAATTAATTACCTACTGGGATAGTCCGATTGCGAAGCTATCCAAAAACTCCAGAGGAGCATTTTTCCGATTTATGTGACACTAGGTATGAGCTCCCAGATTTGGTTCAAAATGCATGATTTCATGGAGGGGGCAAAGCTGTGCCGTTTCCAAATTAACTAACTGTGGGAATTTCAAATTCCGATGCATTCTAGCAAACTTTTGGAATATACTGATTTCTAATCTATGCCAAAAGTCCATGCGGGCATTTGTCCTGCTCTTGTCTCATATACGGGTCCACGACAAAGTTGCTGTCAGATTTCATTTGCACATTGTTATAATCGACTCTAATGGTTCTTATGGGGCGTTCAAATTGAGTCGTGTGCAAAATGTCTCTAAGTTGTCCAACAGTCTCATGAGGCGCACACCGTTTCCGCATACTACTTTGCTAAACACCCCGGACAACTGGAGAAGTCTTGCGTAACTGCGAGGTTTTGCATAGTCTGCGCTGACCATAGCTTAAATTTGAATTTCTTACCTTGGCGTCTGTCAAGAATTGTAATTGTCCAAAACTCAAATCTTTCCACGATGTAGTACTGCCAAAATTTGAATTCCCCCCTCGGCAACTGTTAAAATTTGAATTCCTACCGTTATAGTATAAATCAAAACATTGACCGCATAAATCAGTCCGCCAGGACACTATAAGCTGTCCTATACAGTCAGCCTAAACTAGACAGAGTATCTAGAGAGCTGCATACGGCTGCAAGGAAAAAACGTATAGCTATCTCGTGCTATAGAAATATCCATTGAATATACTTTGATAACCCATATTAAGACTATCAGGCTGCACCCAACTTATCGTGAGCGAGTCATTAATTTTGGTATAATCTAAAGATTCTTAACCTACCTATAAGATCTTGCGAATCGCGACCTACGATGAGCCGTTAAGAAGATCCCGAAAATTCTGACCCGAATTTTTTCGATTTTCTTTTCACGTTCTTCGTCTTGCCTTTCCTTTTCCCTTGTTTCAATATTGTTACTGCTCTTGTGTGTATGTTTGCTGTGCAATTTCCGATGCATGCGGTGATCTGGATCGCTCTTATTTTTGATATTTCATGAGAACGTTCGAGATAATATTCAATAATCGATAATAATATAATTGATAATCAAGGTGGGTGAATACCACTGTCATCCTGCGAACAAAATATCTGATGACTGACGGAGTGTGAAAAAGAGAAATTTGAATGCGTGCGTTAAACTCAACTTATGTATAAATCATTGAAAGCCTAAAGCGGTACAGGCCTTACGGGTCATGATGAAAAAATATATAAAAATCCAAAAAGTGAACGATCAAGTCGCGATGCAAAAATTTGAGGGTTTTGCCCCGTCGGGTCTGAGGATACAGAACCGAATAAATTTCAAAGGCTGGGTGCGCGTGGTAGATGTTCTGTTTTGTCCCTAATTTTAACCTAACCCTGTCTCTCTCAATGTTTTGAATGCGCTCAATCAACTGATGTGCAAACTTTCTGAGCGTACGTAATTACTTCTTTGCTACTTGCCAGTCCACAAAGCTATAATAGAAGGCATCTAGTTAGATTCGCGACCCTAAGGGTGCTGACGCATATTTCGCTCGTTTAACAACAAAGAAACTCAAATAGCCTCCGAACATAAAAGCACCGTTTTCTTGCTTTAAACTTGCTCCTAAACGATTGAGCCAACATCACACGACTCTACCACCCCTAAGAACTTTCCCACAGACTTAATCCTAAATTCGAAAACGATACGTGGTTGTATACGATGCAAGATGTCCCTATAATGTTGAACAGCACTACAAATTTGCATCATCCGGGAAATTTTAGCACATAGACTGACAAATCCCGATACAATAAACAAATCACATGAACCTAATTCTGCACTCTTAATTGGTATGTTGCACAAGGCAATGCCTAATATATTTTGCTAACTGTTACTAACTTGTCTCGGTACAATGTATAATACTCTTATTCAAGCACTGTATGAAACTAATTGTCCTTTGAGAAGGGGCTATCTTGTTTGGTGATTCTCTGATCGGTATTGCTGTTAATCGATTTAAGTTATCCGAAGCCTAGCAAGGTTAAGCCGACGCCTTAAAAGTTGATCCTAACAATAACTTTAAAATATAATGATCGATACGCATGAAATTGACGATACAGAACGTGATTGATCGTACATAAGCAAGCCATTAAATGAAACAAGCACATGTACATTGCAAACATCTAGTGCCAAGAGGGTCATCCTAAAATTCAATGGGGCTAACTAACTAACGTTTAGAGAGTTAGAAATTATTATTTTATGCCCCCAGACGGGACCACACGGCGACTCGAAGACCAGGCCTGCGCTCCCGAATTTTTATTAACTAAATTAAGATAAGGGTAAGTTTTGACTACCCGTCCGGGGCGTAGCGGGGCCCACAAAGCCACGCCTGCTTGTCTAAAGTGCTGAACATAACCTAACACCTAACCCTACCTGAGTGCCGAACATTCAATTAACATTTGCAAATTTTACAATAATTCAGTTTCCTAATATTTCTTAAAACGAGTTTCCAAAATTGAGGCACACTGTCAATAAAATTTATAACCGTGATCAGCTCAGCTTAAAATTCTTCTGAACCCTAATTCAGCTCAACAAGTTCAAAAATTGGAACAATAGTATCTAAACGAATTTATTTGTGTTCTGCATATAATCACGGGGAACCATAGAGACTTCGACTAATTTTCCTAATTACAATTCGTACAGGAAATTTAGATTAGACTTTAGACAATTAAAGAAAAACGTTAGTGTTGCCGTTTTAGAGTGAAGGGAATGCGTTACTGCAGACGGAGAAATTAAAAAAGAGGGAATCTATTTGCTACAGACAATCTCAAAAGTTTTGTTGTTGTTTGCGAATAGCCTAACTACGTAATTTATCTCGGTGAAATTTATCCCCTTCTATTTGTCCTAGCTAATCCATACTTACATCTGTGATCCCTGCGGACAGCACCAGCTTGTATCACTCCATATGGCACTGGACGCTAACGTGGATTCCTCTCCGATCTCCAGTCTATCGCGCGAAAACAGAAATCAAATGAGGTAAACTGCTGGCTAAGGTAACCACGGACCTGGTCAGTAAAGTCGATCGGACTACGTGGTGTCGAAGTCAAACTAATCTAAGAAGTCGGACGTCACTACCGATCTCGAAAATTGTGCCAATATTTGAGTATGTCACTATGGACGCCGTCCAATCGAAAGCGATTCGTCGTTACACCTCATTTTCAGTTTTTCTTTCCGATGTCCAATCGGAAAAGTTCGAAAACTGTGGCATTTACCGGTTACCTTAAACCGGTGGTAGTCTTAGATAGCGTGAGAAACAATTGACAACCACCTACCAAATTGGGATGAAAGTCCAAATTTCTATTTTCGTTTCGTCAGCTTTAACGTTCCCACATCGGCAGGCCAAACTTTCCGACGTAGAAGCAATTTTATCCAAGATATATTAAATATTTTATTATTAAATATTAACTTATAATTTGTAGTTAGATTTCCAAATGCAAACCCCAATCTACTCAGATCTGAAGATGTCCTATAAAACTCATGGGTAAACGCGCAGACATAGCACGCTTACCTCTATGTGTTGTTGACTCATTTGTCGCATCTGTCGCTTTGTGTGCCGCCATCAGCCATGTGCTTTCCATATTTCCATGTGCCGACGTGCACACATTGCACGTTGTTATCTTTGTCTAGGTGTTTGTGTTGATTTTGTTTTTTAGATTTTTGCGAGCCCGTGGCTGTTTTCAGAACGTCCTGGTGGGGGTACTGGTTACGGGACGAGATCCTTCCTTGATCAGGGACGGGGCACCCCTGAAGAAACACCAGCCGGGAAAGCACCATTCGTGGCCTACCGGAGCCACTGCCGGGCTCAAATCTTGCCCCCTATCGCGCTATATCCCTATGTAACTATATATAGAGCTAAAATTCGTAAAATTTACGAATTATAGTTACTGTTTGTTTTTATTATATATATACTTATACATGATATTAAGATAATATATATATATATGTCTAGTCTTTATTTTTCTACTTATATAGTATAGATCTTTACTATAACTTAATTAATTGTTAATATCATTATTATTATTATTATTAACTTATTATTAATTAATATTATTATTATTTATGCATCATTTACTTCAAGATGTGTGGGATATGGCTGGATTTTGTCACATTCTGCCGCGGCTCTAAAGCCAAGCTTTGCTATTTGTGATTACCCTGTGTGACACTTTTCGGGCCGAACCAGACATTACAAATATAATAGCTAATAGTAAAGCGAGGCTGATAATCTAAAAACCAGAAATATATGACGACAGTGAAAATTGACGAAAAAATGGAAATTAGTGATATATATGGTGGTATATTCGTAAAAAATCTTGGCAGCTACAATAGTATAAATTTAATGTATGAAAGAGCGTGTTTTACATAGCTAATGCGGCGTTTACGTTATACAGGCCCGTCGTGTGAAAGTTGCGTCCCCCAATGGTCTGGACAACACCGTCCAATGGTATACGGTATATGCCTACACTATATAATGCAATAGATAGTGTACGAGACACCATCAACTTAATTATTGTGGCTAAATCTACCTAGTGTTTATTACTGACGGTGTCAGAGACACCATCCACAAACACATTATGTAAGGCGTGTTAATAACGGCATGGTGTAGCTAACACCATATAAATTCTATGGTGTGGTCTACACCCTACTATTATCGACACTACGCTATCTATGTATACTATCTGAAAATATCGTCAGAAACACCATGGTGTCCATATATTTGATGGTGGCAGAGACACTCAGGATGGACAAAACTTTCACATAGGGGGTCCTTTATAACATAAACATCGCATAAGGTGGTAGGTAAAAGGGGTCTAAACAAAAATTTTGAAAATAGCAATACTTACGTATTAATTTTACCTGCATTTATGCGTCTTGCTTTAAGAACTACTAATCTTGTCTTTTCTTGGGCCAAAAGCTAAATATTGTCCCTGTAACACAATATACCAAATTGAACGTGATAAATATTTTTCAGTAGTCCATCCCGGTTATTAAACGCTGAGACATAGTCTGTTCCGGCTCGTACAAACATAGCTTAGCTATTTATTTTATGTATGAAGGGCCAGATTTGACGGCGCCTTTTTCTCACAAGCCGGAATTGGCGCTATGTGCACACATCATAATGTAAATGACGCATTAGCTATTAATTTTATTAAAGTTAAAGAGAAAGAGCATATGGAGAAAAGGGGACACAGGCAGAAAATAAAAGAATAATGAAAGGCAAGTGGGGGTAAGCGAAATAAAGAAAAAAGGACCAAGGTCATAATAGAAAATAAAAAGAATGCAAACCGACACGATAGACAGCGAAGAACAAGCTAGCGCATATAAAAGAACGACCGAAAATGCTGGATAGAAATAGTGAAAAAGAATGAAAAACGAGACATGGGAACGGTCTGGGGGCAAACTGTTCCCGAGGGAATTTAGGTGGGGTGGGGTCAAATTCGGTCCCAGGCCGAAAATTGGGTTTCAATGATACCAAATACAAGAGGAGTTAACGCAGTATTGGGACCTGACCCACCCAAGGTGATCTACGCTGTTAGTATACGGATTGTGTAGTATACAGTTTCGCGGATAGATTCCCAGGCTATTTTTGGACTCGCCGTGATAAGGCTGTTCTGATGAGGGGTAACACCCCTGTCTCGCGGGTAAAAAATGTAAAAATATTAAAATGACGAAAACTACAACGCATTTTGGTAAGAGTGGCGGCCATCGGTTGACGCTATCATATGTGTACTAGGGGTCAGTGTAGAAATAATGCTATTATGCAAAATGAGAAAAAGTATGTACTAATTTCAATAGTGTATAACATGACATAAACATGAAACGGAGGTGCAATCTTTATAGCAATACAACAGCAGTGCAGATCGAGACCCACCCGAACTCGTTGGGACCATTGATGTCAGGACTACATGATGATGTACGAAATTAGTACCAGAAATACTCCTGAAAGAAGAGGAAGCGGTTACAACGCTCCTGATCGAGGAGATTTATAGGTATCAAATAATTCAACTAGACTTCTATTGTGTTATTCGCGCTGAGCAAGGAATGGCTGATCATGTGAGCAACACAGTGCCACATAAGAAGCCGCTGAAGGGTATCCCATGGATCCCAAACAGTTACAAACGTGATGCTCGCAATAATTTTGGGGTGACTTTGCCTAGATTCGTCAACAAGTACAACTCTAAACGGTTCGGGCGGCAAGAGAGACGGTCAGAAAATTATATGCGAGGTTTACGTAACAATATGGAAGATAGCGATTGAGATTAGGAGAACGAATATACAAACTATCATAGGTCCCAGTATAATCAAGAAAAACCAACAACCCAACTTACCGTACTAGCGCTTGCTAACACGTTGAAGTAACACACCTTAAGATAAATCGATAAACCCGGGACCAATTGCATTATGATTGCCTTTGTTAGAAACTCCACCTTATGTTGCACCGAAAAATTCGTGTTATAAATTTGAAAACCTAACCGGTGACCAGTTACGGCTTGTCAAGCCTGCGTCCGTTTCACTCAGTTACTGAAGGTTGTGCAAATTTGTTTTGTTCTTTTTTATTGTTTTCCAGTTATCTTAACTATTGTGAAATAGCTTAAGTTATTTCACCCCTGTAGACTTGATATTCCAGCATGTGGTTACTCTCAGAGTAATTTTAAAGTCATTGCCGTTCGTCTTTTGGTAAACAGTCGATATGCCTCTATTCCCGGACGGTCGTAATTTTAGTTCTATACAGTTAGGGTGCAGCGATAAAATTCTCGGTCTGGTCGAAGTCTCTCAAAGCCTACAAATTTTCTAAAAACAAGTCTATCTCACTTTTCCTTGTCCGTTCACACAATCCTTGAGCCTAACACATGTCTAAATTATATAAATGCGATTGCATGCCCTCAAGTATGGGCATTGGACAAAATTTCTCAAAAGACAGAATATTAGACAAAATATTTAATATGACAATACGAAAAGTAGTTATATAAAGCGTCTGCAAAATCAAAACAAGCAATGGACAAGATGACGCACAAATTTAGTAACATACAAGACAAATGAGTGCACATTTTCAAGCAGGATATATACAAGCAAGCGGGGCCTTCGGCCATCCCAGGTGGGTCAGGCGGTCGCTAGGGGAGACGGAGGTAGTCAGGTAATAAATTTTTGGTACTCAAAATTTTTTTCGGAGTTTTGCTAATTTCCCCCAGTTTTTCCAACTGTTCCAAAATTTTCGTCAATTTTCCCCCAATTTTTGCATATTTTCCCTATTTTTGCCAAAATTTTATGCGTGATCACAGCTGTGACCATGATTTATGATCATATAAAAATATGCGATTAAGAAACACGACTGTTAAACATGCTTTAAGCGATCACAAGCAGTAGATTGCGATTCATATTTGTAAAACAGTCACTACAAATAGAGCCGCTGTGACCGTGTATCGTAAATCGTGACAGCCTTTATATAAAACAAAATTTCGGGCGGTAATCGGTTTTATGATAGTACATTTCCGAGGAACTATCCATGTATACACACTTAAAGTGGACTCGTACAGCACACCGTCTGGGGTGTCAAGCTCAGACTGTGTGGGTTTATAATGTACGGCTTCAATTGTTCAGAAGTTTTCCTAACAGAAGCTTTCTTTAATGTTTAATAAAAGCAAAGATGTTCGTCAAACATTCATTATTTACTTTACGCATGGTCATAGTGCATTTTAGAGCATTATGTAGTACTATTTCTATGGGATAGAAATAATTAAATTTCGATCAGTGAATGTGTTTGACTTGATTCTGTAAGAATAAACTCCAAATGTGGCTTGTTAGTAGATAGAAAATGGCGGTTTTGCCCCTCCTCCCGGTGGTGGTGAGTCATGTGTTGGGCATTACTCTTATTTATATGTGTATAGGTATATATGTTTAGCATACACGCCTATGTATAGATGTTTATTGTATATATAAATACAGACATTCAAATAGCTTTTGTATGCGTTGGTTCATTATAATCTATAAACTTGGGTATTTAAGCTGATTTTTCCAATCAAACTAATAAATACTGAGGTCATTATAATCTTAAGTTCGGGTATGTAGTGGTAATTTAAGTTTTTATTGCGCGTGGGGTCATTGGCTATAATTGGTGTCCAATATCCCATACTTGTAATTGTTTCAACCAAAGTAAATTTAAAATATTTTTATTTATTTTTTGTTCGTGGTAATTAGCGGAGTACCGGGTTGTACGGGGCACTTAGGGGAGGCTACGGGATTGTACGGAGCTAGGTACGGGGTTGTACCATGGTGTCAGCGTGTGCCGGGTACTTGTTCCAAGGATATTATATCACGAATGTATATATATATGTATATTGCAAGTTCAAACGTTTCGGCCGTACCAAGGGCCTCATCAGGCGGAAAGGCTATTTTAGGGGTACAAAATACTGTTTTATTGCAACATAGGGGTACGTTAGTGAAAATTTAGGGGCACAAAATAGCAAAAATGTGTAATTTTATGGGTACACAAATGGTAAAATTACTAATTTAGGGATACAAAATGCCGCAAATATGTAATTTTAGAGTTACAAATATGGTATTTTTGGGTACAAACACTTTTGTTGCAACATAGGGTTACGTTTTAGGGGTACAAAAAGTCTATTTTAGGGGTACAAAATACTGTTTTATTGCAATATAGGGGTACGTTAGT